>RJWT010014113.1:0-21290 GCA_004365215.1 Cuniculus paca
CATGCCTGCTGAGCCTTACCCATGTTATCTCTTCCCTGACCCCAAAGCTCTTGATGTATACACTAGAGGAGGTGGGTATATCCTGTGGAAAATGAGAGGGATCCTGCATCCAGGTAAGAAATGCCCTCCAAGGAAGATTCAATGGTTTGTTCTGCATGAATGATAACTTGGTCATGCTTCACTTGAAGCTAAGAATAACTTTTACATTTTCAACTTATTAATACATGGGGGTAATGACAATAAATGAGGAATCCTTCTGAAAATGACACTAGTTATTCATGCTGAAAAAATTATGATTAAAAATTGGAAGTTCATAAGACTTTAGATGCACTGGATTATTTTCTTACTTATAAATGACATAGGGTGTTTTTCATTATTTGCCAAATACCTTTCATCACAGAAATGTTGACACATGAATGGGCTGTTAAATCAACTTACCTGACTGTCCCATGGTCATTTTTTATCAGTTGTTTGTTTTTTAAGGGTTGAAACAGGCACAGGGCTGGCTATATACTTTGTAGGGCCCTGAGCAAAATACAAATGGAGAATCCCTTATTCAGAATTGTTAAGAATTTTAGGATGGGTGTATATGTTAGGTGGGTCAAGTACTTAGCATAAAGCCCTGAGTTCAAACCCCAGCACACACAAAAAAGAGAAAGATTTCAAAACATTAATAGAAGAGCATTAAACCAAAAGCCTGCACAGGTCACCTGCCTATAGAGCTTGTCCCATGTGGGCAGGTGGAGGAGGAGCAGGGACTTCAGTCATGAGGAGTCAACTGACAGTTAAACAAACGATAGGGTGGAAAAAACTTACCGCTAAGGCAGGGAAGCTAGGAACAGGCAGTTCTGCAGACTGCTTTTATTACAGCACAAAAAAGTGGCAATGCATGAGACCAGAGGTAAGTAGGGGCCTGACACAGTAGGCCTCTAATGCCAAATGTAATTTAGGCTTTACTTTGAAGAAGTCACTCAGGGGTCTGAGAAAAGACACATTCGATTGGGCAGACAGGTAGGTAGACTGGGGAAGGATTTAAAGAGTGCAGACCACATAGTAGGGAGACTAGGTGGGAGAAGGTACAACGGTTGGAAGAGGTGATAGTGTGTATAGAATTGGGGGGGCAGTCTGAGATAGGGAGGGGACTGGTTTGAGATTGAGAAGGTAAACTTAATTATGGGAAATGAAGACAAGGAAGCAATCATGGGGATGGGCTGAGAGCCACCAGTGTTACCTGGCATAGAGAAGTTAGAGGAAAAGGTGATGATGAGTTTTGAAAACTGGTTACCTGCATGCACAAAGATAGATTGGAAATCTCACACCATATTAAAAAAATGAACTAAAAATCAAGCGTGGACCAAATGCTACAGGAAGAAAACATGGAAGATATTTGTAATTTTCGGTTAGAGAATTCTTAAGCACTACACCAAAAGCAAGGACTATGAAAAAAATTTGAAGAAAACAGACTTCATCAAAACCAAAAGGTTTGTGCCTTTTGTGTTTCAAAAAAGATCCATTAAAAAATGAAAAGCAAGTCACCATCTAGGAGAAAATACACACAAATATTTCTGGTAAAAGATTCGTACCCCAGATATGTAAGACTTCTTCAAATTAATAATAAGACAAACAACTCAATTCAAAATGAGCAACAGTTGAAAAGATAGTTCACCAAAGAAGAAATCTGAATGGCTAAAAGCACATGGAAAGATATTCAACACCATTAGTCATAAGAGAAATGCAAATTTAAAATGAGATGCTGCTTCATGCCCACTACAGTGAACTCAAATAGACAAAACATTATTGGTAAGCAGATGGAAAACTGGAATGTTCATACATTGCTGGTGGGAATGTAAGATGGTGTAGTCACAGCTTGACCATTTCTTTAAAAATTGAACACAAATTTATCCCATGACCATGCAATTTCTTTAAGTGTTTACCTGAGAAATGAAAACAAAGATATATATATATATATATGCACTGTGAATATATATATGTGTGTGTGTGTATATATACATATTTGAAACAGTATTCATAATGTCTAAAAAGTGAAAACAATTCACACTTCTATCAACTGGTAAATGGCTAAACAAAATGTGGGATAGCCAGACAGTGAAATATTATTTACCATTTAGAAGCAATAAACTACTGACATATACTGCAGCATAGATGAATTTCAAAAAAAAAAACAACAGGATAAGTGAAAATAGACAAATGCAAAAGATTAAATACTATATGACCTCATTTATATGAAATGCTCAGAAAACACAAACCTATAGAGATCAGTGATTGCCTAAGGTTGAAGCGATATTTTTAGGTAATATAAATATTCTAAATTTAGATTGTACAGTGTTTGCAAAACCATATAAACTTACTAAAAATCACTTGAAGCATAAGAATTTTATGGTATGCAACTATATCTCAATAAAGCTGTTAAAAATTAGAAAACTTGTTTTCTCCACATAATGAGGGAAAATGCATAGGCAACCAAGTCCCGGTTTGGTATAATGGAGTTTTTTTGTGGTCATTAGCGACCTAGCATTTCTGTCTTTGCCTTAGCTGTCCCTAGCGTGTGTTCTTGCTCTCGTGGTTACATCTCAACTTTCTTCCCACTAGATCCTTCTTAGCTAACAGAGGAGAAAGAGTAGAGAGCAAAAAAGACACTGACAATTGCTTCTTGGCCTTTTAGATTAGATTAAGGGCAGTATCTGTTTTTATCAGATTAATATTTAATATGTCCTCTATCTGAGGACAATACACTAAATGGATTTTTGGAGCAGGAAAGTGGAATGGGAGTTGCTTCATCCACCTCACACACTGACCTGATCTTACAGTACCTCCAGAAATGGTACATCTCCTTGGTAGAATATAAAAAATAATACATTCGCCTATTAATCCAGCGATATTATGGATATTTCTGTGAAGTCCCACCCAGTGACTCTTACATGACCATTCTTAAGTGCAAGGGAGTCTGGGAAATGTAAGGATGTATTTCTGCCTCCAGTGAAAGCAGGGGTTCATTATAAGATTGAATGAAAGGGTGCACATTGGGCAAAACAGCTCACAGTCTCTGGAAAAATATTTCCTTTGTTAGTGTAAACACAATAGAAACAGCACTATTTATGTCATACCACCACTACTGGTTATAAGACAATAGACCAGAATATGCTTATTACTAATGGTTTCTTATTAAAATGAAAGTAAAAATTAAATTCTTAGTGAAAACATTAGAGTTTTGGAAAAGCTATCTGAAAGTGGAACAAATGTTCATTGTCATTCATATTTTTATTTCTAAGACAAAAATTTTCCATGTGTGGTGGCACACACTTGTAATTCCAGCACTCTAAAGGCTGAGGCAGGAGGATCACTGACAGTTTGAGGGCAGCCTGGGCTACATAGTGAGACTTTGTCTCAAAAACAAAAAACAAAAAACAAACAAAAAAATCCAAACCTGAGGCCTAGGACATTTGGTATAGCAGAAAGAGCAGAATTCTTGAGTGAGAAATGCCTGGATTTCTAAACTTGGCTACATGCTTTAGTAACTATGTATGCCTTGGGTAAAATTCATAATTTAGCTAAGCCTCAAAATTCTCATCTATGCAAAGAGAATAATAATAATACCTGCGTCATGGGGCTGTTCAGTAGACTTAATAAGACAGTGAGTGTGAAGCACTTGCCTGTGCCTTAGTGATAGCACCTCTTTCACAACCCACGCTGCACACTCGCACACACAGAACATGGCTTCACACACCAGCAAGGAAGAGTGAACACTTTTTGTTTTTTTTTTTCAAAATGAAACAGCTGTCTAGCCATAGTTTCCCCACATTTCCCAGGCTGATGATTCTTCTCAAGAGAATTCCTAATTAGAGATTATCTCATTCAACACACACGCACACACTGATCTGGGGAAAGAGAGAACAAAACAAGAAAAAGAAGCAAAGAAAAAATGAAGATAAAGAAAAATTTAAAAATACTCCGTACTTTTGTGTCTAAAGCATTATAATCTTTCTAATAGTTGATTCCTTTACAAAATCAGAGAAAAGCGTGCCAACCTAATTTACGTACTCAGCACACTGCAGAAGGGGAGGGCTGTGTCAAGGGCTTGTGAAAGCAGGTGTTCGGGTGGTCAGCTGGCAGGAACGCCAGGATGTGCACATTGGCCCACTCTTTATAAATATTGTCTGAAATAAATGCTATTCAAACTGACCAGTTGTGGTGGATTTCAGCTTTTAAGTGGTTTGCCACTGTCGAGGATTCTTAAAGGCCTTGGTTAACACTGAATGAATAAAATTCATATTTTTGCAAGAGAGCTATGCATCTCAGAGGACTCCAAAGCAATATCGTGACATTTGCCAATTTAAAAGTAGAACAAATATTTGCTACCTATCTTCGCTGTCTATAAAATATTGAAATTGTAATGAGGGCAAACTCAGTAATAAATGGCATTTAGTTTAAGTAAGAGAAAAGAGCAGGCTGGCAAAATGAACACAGTGCTTGAGGACCAAACACTACAATTTGTCTTTTCCAGCCATTCTGTATCAGGGACTTTCTTCCATCTCACGACCTGTCTGATCACTGTGCAACTTACAGGTCCGTTTTCTCCTCCCTGTAAAAAGAGGATGGGAAGGGTGGTGAGAGGAGATCTCACAGGGTGCCAAGTGGGGAGGGCCGTGGTAGAGAGCAGCACAGCTGTCTTCGGCAACAGCAGCAACAGCTCAGCCTGCCAAAACGCAGCAGCTGTCGGGACCCGTACAGCTGTGGCTGCCATTCTATCCCAGAGCTCCCTCAGACCCCAGATTGAGAAATCCTGTTTATTCTTCCATGTCCTCCATAACTAATGGTAGTGAATTTCTATCCTGACTTTGTGCAAATTTTCTCCTAGCCTGAGACCTGCCTTACTTCACACTTGAATTAGAAGTCAATCAAAAGCAAAACAAAACAAAAACATATTCTCTTCTCTTGATGGTCATCCTATACAATAATTAATGCATTCCAACCTTTCTTCTCTTCCCATAACCCAAATTCTAGAGCACAGTTAAAGTGCTGTGACCCACATATGCATACTAAATAAGAACTCCATCTGACTGAGCCCCAATTATACTCAAAAAGCAAAGCTCACAGTGGCAAGGCTTGATGAAGTGATTATAAGAAAATTCTCTGCACGGTGAGTGCTTTCTCTGCTATCTGACCATGTCATGGCCATAACACAGCAGGAAAACAACTGTTTACATCTATATTTTGGGTTGCAGGATAACTTATATTTGTATAATATATTTACATAATCTCAAAACACAATCGATTGCTTAGTTTTCTTACTGCGAGTAGATCTGATATTTATAAGCAAAAGCAAAGTGGGGGTGGTAGAAGGGATGAGCAGCAGCTGGGCTCTTCATTTACTCATGTAAGTATTCACGAAGCCTGCAGATGCCCAATGCGAGGAGCTGAGTATTTTGCACACAGGCCTTCCCCTCATTTGGAGAGGAGATGCACTTTGGATGACGATATATGGGTGTGTAACAAGGGTCACTCTTAGGATTCTGGTTTACCAGGTCGGGGGAGTCCTGTATGCTGGGTCTTGAAGAGTCTTTGGCAGGGTTTCATATTAAACTCATTACACATTAAAGTGCTTCTGAAAGTTTTATTTTGCTCACAGCCCCCTTGTATATTAGAAGGTGGCATGGTTCCTGTAATTTTTATGTGAGAGGCAGTAATCTTGTCTCTGGGTTTCAGATCCAATGCTTTACTCAAGACACTAGAGGTCAGCAGCCCTCCAAAAGTTGTGAGTCAAGCCAAGATGCTCATATCTTGGGATGCAGCTGGGGGTGAGTCTCAGAACAGGGAATCTAATCAGTACTGTAGTTGCTTTCCTGGCCCTACTTATTTTAGCATCACTTTAACCTCTATTTAGGCATCCTCGGCTCTTCCTGCACAGCCCAGTTGCTTGGGGAAGCTGATCTGGAAGCAGGACTTGTGGAGCAGCCCAACTTAATTTGCATTATGTCACTCCTGGCTCCACATATTGATTTAAGTATAAAGATGTGGCCCTACTTGGGCAAATAAAACGGAAGCAAAATTTGCTAAGGATGACAGGCTCTTCGGAGAGACCTTCTGGAAGTGCCTATTTATCTCTCCCTGAATGGGGATGAAGGAGCTCAAACCACTGGACGCACTTTATCTGGAAACCACCAAGCACTGTAGGATAGGGGAGAGGAGAGCTATAAAATGAAGTTGACTGCAAGAAACAGAGCAGAGAGATTTGAAAAACACAATAACAAGTTTTCTAAGTGAAGTCCTATTGGGTTGAAGAAGCAAACAAATTTTGAAGTCCTCTTTCTCTCTCTCCCCCTCTCTCTCTCTGGGGAGATTTTGTGGATTGAACTCAGGGCCTTGCACATGCTGAGCATGAACTTTACTACTGAGCTATGAGCCCATCCCTTGAAGCTTCTGCTAATCTGATTCCACACTGCAAAAGCCAACAGACCTCATTCCTGCAAAGCCAAGTTGAGTTTGTTTTTCTTCCTCATGTCCAAAAGCATCCTAAGTGACACACTGAGGGGACTAACGCAGGAACTATAATCAAGTTTTGCCAAAAGTAATACAAGCGATCTACAAGCTACTACTATTAAGCTTCGTGCCAGCTCACTCTATGCTGTAGACCCCAAAGCTCCTCAGCAAATAATTAAGGGACTTATAAATCCAGAACATTTGATTGAGAAGAACGGAGTGAAGAAGATATTGTATTTTCAAGGCCTCTTTTTATATTGGGCAATGAAGTCCTTTCTAAAAAATTGGTCCCACTTTCTTCCCATAAGCTCAGTAGTAGAGATATTTTTGAAATATATTGATTGTATATTGATTGAAATCTATTTGAAAAGTTATCGATTCATTTAAAAGTGAATGATTAAATTCCCCTACACTGCAGGGACCAGTGCCAGGCATCAGCCTTTGAAAAACAATAAATAAGGAGAGAATAGGCCTCTTACTCCAGCTCTTTGCTACCAACCTGCCTCAACTGTTTAGCCCTAAACAATCTCTAAATTCCCCTAACGCTAAACAGCAGTGTTTCCTTTAGTTTGCTAGAATGAGGTGTTTGCTGTAATCAAGTAAGGACACAATGAGACAGTTTAAGAAACCTGAATATAGTTGGCCCTCCCTACCAGTGAGTTCTGCATTCATAGATTCAACCAACTGCAGACCAAAAATATTTGAAATGAAACTGCACCCGTATTGAACATGTACAGAATTTTTCTTGTCATTATTCCCTAAGGAATATAGTCTAACAACTATTTTCATAGCATTTGTATTGCATTAGTAATTAAGTAATTAAGAGATGATTTAAAGTATATCGGATTATAACAAACAATGAAGTAGGTGTGATGATGTGGATAAGGTGTGTATACACACTACACCTTGTGGATCATGGAATCTGCCAGGAGTCTTGGAACCAGTCTCCCAAGGCTCACAGAGGACGATACAACTCTAGGCATGATGGTAAAAGTTTACTCCACCTCTCTATTTTCCCTAGATCACTATTCAAAAAGAAATATAGAAAGGGTCCTTGTACTTTCTTGTATTTTTTTTTATGTGAGGCTATACTGATAAAGGAAATGGTTTTTGGAGTTCATGAGACCTTAGTTCAAATATTAGCAAATGCTTTTACAAGTCATGTGAGTTTATCTCTGATCTTCCACACCTTTAAAACAGGAATGGACGTAACCTACCTTTCAGGTTGCTCTCAAGATTAAGTGTAAGAACAAGTGTAATGGTTTGGCATAAAAAAATAGTTACTAAGATCACTATTTCAATATCCTTTGTGAGTCAAGGGCACTGTGACTGAAGAAAGCAGAGAAGCAGCCAGCTCCCTGAACATTCCCAATGTCTATATTTACTTCCCATCTGCGACTAGATTCCCTGGGTGTGTGCTGATGAAAACAGGTTGCAAGAACTTCACAATTCATTTCCCTCATGCACAGTCTATCAATGTGGGGAGCTCAGACTTTCGAATGGAAGTCACAGCTTCTGAAAGTAATTGCAGGGTTGGAGAGACTCATTAATGACCTAGTTCTTCGGGTTGGTCTTATTTGTAGTGAAGGAGTGTGTGAAGGAGCTACTAAAAAAAATAAAGACTATGATTATCCTGTTTTCCTTGTTAAAGACAGGATTTTTTGTCATTCAGTCCAAATCAGGTGCTCAGAGGAAAATTTGAGGACCTACATCTACATACCTGTTCCAGGGTTTCTGTTCAAGCAAAGGACACATAGGATATCCTGGGACAGAGGACAGATCAGAGGCACTCTTTCTACACTGAAAAGTTCACTCCTTTTCATTCTTTCTACAGTAAACTTTACTAGTCTCCCCCAGTATGTTTTCTCATTTTTTTCCTACTTGATTGATTTCCTTATCCCAACACACACACACACACATTTTAGCTTGACATGTTGAGGTTGAGACAAGGGTATGTTTTCCAGCATCTTTTGCAACTAGGTGTGTGGGGTCACAGCCACACCACTAAATTTCAGCAAACTCCATCTAGGCAGAGGTATAATATCTGATTATAATATCTGACCGCAAAGTGTTCCTAAGGAAAGGGAGATGCATTTTCCTCGTCTTTCTTCCTACAGGCTGGGTTACAACATGATAGTAGGTGTTTAAGCAGACAGTTTGGACCCTGAGGCAGAAAGTTTTGTACTGAGAATGACAAAGAAAACAAAACAAAACAAAACAAAACAAAACAAAACAAAACAAAACAAAACAGAAAAAAAAATCTTTGGTCATCTTGAGGTTGCCTTAGATTCCTGGCCTCCACACTTCTTTTACACGCATGAGAAATAAAATTTTATCTTGCTTGCAGCATTGGTATTTTGAATTTTATGTCACTCACAATTAATTCAAACAGATACTTTACTATGTCCATTGTTTATTTATGTTTTCCCCATTGATCTGGGATATCAATACCATACTGTTTTTTAACATGACACACTACTTACAAATGGGGTAAAGATTCATCAGTTATTCCTATCACACTCCTAAAATCCCACTCACATCCTACAGAATGAATTTCACCCAGAGTATAACATCAGAAAGGTCACCTCTCAGACATGGAAAGGAATAGAGATTTTTTTTTTTTAAAGGCACAAAAACCCTTTATTTCCCAAAAAATCCTATCCAAAATGATGGCTTTCTTTTCTTTGCCTGACAATTTTATAAAACTAAGTATTTTCTTTACTTGCAAGAGACTCAAATCTCTAGAAAGCTTGCTATCAATTAAAAATAAAATAATTACTCCTTGCAAGCATCAATTAGACAAAATGTACTCTAAAGGAAGGTCAGCAGCCTTGGCAGTTAAACCTAGCAAACTTTGGGGATTTCTCACTTCCTTGCAATGTGCCCTTGACAAGTGACTTATCCCATCATTTCCAGTTTGTTCATCTATAACAGTGGTGGCAAACCTAAGACATGCGTACCGCAGCTGGCTGCCTGTATCATTGAAAACTCTTAAAACGTTCACCATCACTGGTCTATAAAAATGAAATCTCATACAGTGCCTGTGGAAAAAGAAGTTAATATGTGCATTGTTCTCAACACATAACAGGTGTTTTATTAACAAAATGTCTGTTTTGTTCATTTTTAAAAAATTAGTACAAATGAAAGGCTATGAAAAATTTTGTCAACAGAACTGCATTTTGGTAAGTCTTAGCCCCTAAAATTGACCATGTGTTATATAAAAAAAGCCTTAATTACTAAAAACTTTCTTCAATTGTCAATCAGACTTATAACAACAGTAATATTATTAATTGTAGCAATAATACTTGTTGATATGTTGCATGATTATCAGGAGTCAGACACTGTACCACGTCCTTTATTTTCATTGTTTTATTAAAACCTATGTTTTTTTTTTTATCTTCTACAGATGTTTTTAAGGCTGTAAATAAAAATAAGAAAGTGGTAAAGACAGCATGTGTAAAAGTAATGAGTAAAATAATATGGAATTATTATTGATTGAATAACTTCTTTTGGAAGACAATACCCCAAATTTTAGAAAACACAAGCGTCAAGCCATTCTAAGAGGTTAAAAGTGTTTCTTTTTAAGAACTTGTATTTAATTTCAGATGTAACTGAAAACCATATCATGCCAAAATATTTATTAAATTGCTTACCATAAATATGACAATGAAATGTCCATGCAAAATATATTGGTTTTATTTCTTATTTTAAATAGTCCTCATCATTCGATCAAGAAAAGATAAGTATCTGACAATTCTTAAGAAAAATCTAGTAAGTACTCGCGTGTGCTGTGTAAATATGTATGTACTACATTTGCATATACTTTCTCTCTTTTAATTATAAATGTTTATTTCCAGAACATGTGTTTGTAAGTTGACCAGGATTCAGAAGTTTCTCCTTACAGAGATACAACATTTACAATAGTGTCTTACTTATAATACCATAACTGTCATCATCCCCAATTGAAAATTCTTTCTCATTTCAAGATAATAACTGTGTATATGTAAGTTCACTTTTGTATATAACTTCTTCATAAACATGAGAAAAATCTGGCCAATTTCCATTCACTTATTGGATATAATGAGAGACTAAATTACAGGACCTAAGTTTGGGAAATGAAAACAAACACACAAACAAATGCCAAAAGTAGAGGTTTTTTTGCAGAGCAACCTTGAAAAGAGATAAAGCAACTATCCAGTTCACAGATGAGTAGCACATGCATGTTTAAAAAATGAACTTTATTGATCAGAATTTAAAAATAGGAATTTTCACATAAAAATCAACAATCTGCATTTTCAGCACAGCCACAAAGAGCTGGTCATGTACAGTGCTAGCCAGATCCCTTTGATGAACCCACTGTCACTCTCCATTTGTAGGAATTGCCTTTGTTTACAAACCTACCTGGCCTGCATTTAATGGACATGCATTTGTACATATGAAGTTAAGTTGATATCGTATATATTCTTTTTTAAAATTTTATTTTCATTAGTACATGTTTGCAATACATGATTACATTCCATGTGGAGAGTTGGTACATGCACATAACACATCTTAATTATTTTTTCACCCCGTTTCCGTCTCTTCCCTCCATCTCTTGATCAAAGTTTTCCCCTTCCCTATTTCATAGTATCTTTCATTTTTCTCTTTAACTTATTGATACTTTTTTTCCCTTAAATAATAGAAACTACATAATATAGAAACTATGTAATATTGAAGCATACGCATCTGATTTATTTCACTTAATATTATGGTCTCAAGTGTCCTACAAATGACTCAAGTTTATCCTTGTTTATAAGAGACTACTATTCTATTGTGCATAAGTATCACATTTTCTTTATCTATTCATCTGCTGACAGACATACAGGCTGCTTTCAAGATTTAAAAAAAAATTATGAAAAAATAAAATGAAATTTCATAACAGAATAGTAAGAGAATAACAATGGTTAATATGCTATGTATCGTTGTCTTCAAAGTAGTTCCTTGGAGTCAAGGTGGAGACAAAAAAGATTCTCTCTTACCAAAGAGAACAAACAGATAATAGAAAATAAACAAAGAAGAAGTAGGGAGAATTTCAAATAATTCTCCAAAATACCTATTCTGTTGTTTCAAAAATATTTTTATATGCCAATTTGTTACATTTATACTACTAGTTTCTCTTATTTCATTAAAAAGAAAGTTTTGTGCTTCAAGATTTAGCTATTATGAATTGTATTGCCATAAACATGGGTATGCATATATCATTGTAATATGATGTCTTTTTACTCTTTCGGAAAGATACCAAGAAAAGGACTGTCTGGGTCAAATGGAATTTCTATTTTTAGGTTTTTTTTTTTTTTTTGGAATTTCCATACTGATTTCCATAGTGGTTGTACTAGTTTACATTCCTATCAAGTATGTAGAAGAGTTCCTCTCCACCCCTCTCCCCACCCTCCCAGAATTTGTGATTTCTTGATGATAAGCCCTTCTTTCTGGAGTAATGTGGAATCTCATTGTTATTTTAACGTGCATTTCTTTAATGGCCAACAATACTCAACTTTTTTTCCATGTATTTATTGGCCATTTGTACTTCTGAGAAGTGTCTATTCATTTCACTTCCCCATTTTTAATTCTTTTATTTGGGGGAAAGTCTAGCTTTTTTCGGTTCTTTATATATTCTAGATATTAGTTCTTTGTCCAAGGAACAACTAGCAATTTTTTTTCCCATTCTGTAGGAGATCCCTTCACTCTGCTAGTTGTTGTTGTTTTGCTGTGTGAAAGCTTTTTAATTGAATATGATCTCATTTGTTGACTCGAAGTTATTTCTTGTGCAATTGGGGTTCTATTCAAGAAAGTCATTGCCTATGCCTATGAAATCAAGTTTTACCTATTTTATCTTGCAGCAGGTCGTGTTTCTGTTTTAATATTTAGATCTATTTTGATTTTAGTTTAGCAAATGGTGACAGATGAGTCCAACTTCAATCTTCTGCACGTGGATAGCCAGTTTTTCCAGCACCATTTGTTAGACAGGTTATCTTTCCTACAGCATGTTTTTGGCCCCTTTGTCAAAAATCAGGTAACTGAATGTTGTACATATTTTTCCTTGTGTAAGAATGAAAGTTATTGTAATTGCATGTCATGAGTCCATAACCCAAAACAAAGATCTGGCATGGTTTAGTTTCCCTTCTGTCACTGGGAACTCCCACATCCCACCAGTTGGCAAAAGCTGCGTGTCGAGAATCATCCTCATATAGCCACACAGCATCAGTTGCTACAGAGGTTGGAGTTTCTCAGACCCAATGGTCTCATTACCAAGTTCACCGTCTAGCATCAGGTACCATCTGTGCAACATAAAACTCAAAATGATGCTCTCTCCCTTAGGTGTTTGAGTTTGTGACCTCTGCTCTTAGTAGTTTTGAATCAGTCCCTTTTTTGCATCTCTGGCTGGGGAGAGGCAGGTCCCCAAGAGGAGGAGCTTCTAGGACAGATCCAAAGACTCTAGTTCTTGAGATACAGGTATGATGTCATCAGGTCAGAGATATGCCCAGAAGGCCCATGCCTTAAGGAGGCTGGCCTGAGAAACATCTGCTCACCTACGCTTGACCTCTTATTTTAAAAGTGGGCTCAGGAACATGGGCATCAAATCCGTCATAAAATCAGTACAATGTCTGTGTGATGGTTAATGTTGATTGCCAACTTGATTGGCTTGACAGACACCTAGGGATTAGTATGGCACACTTCTGGATATGTCTGGGTGGGTCATGGAGGTGTGACCTTGGGAACTATATCTGGGCCCTGGTCCCTTCCTCTGGCTCTTCCCTTGCTTTCTGCTTCCTGGATACTATGAAGATGGGCAGCTTTTCTCTGCAGGCTCCTCTGCCATGGTGTTTCTGCCCTGGAGCCAGTTAACCATAGACTGAAACCTGTGAAACTGTAAGCCATAATAAATCTCTCCTTCTTTAAGTTGTCAGGCATTTTGTCCCAGCAATGGAAAGATGACTCATACAATGTGTTTCATTTATATGCATTCATTTGTGCATTCATTATGTTGTAGGTTGAATGTAGCTCCATTGAGGTGGGGCTTCATTCATTATTGCATCTTTGGCAGTTAAAACAGTGCACAGCACAAAACAGGCAGTCAATAATATGTATGGAATAAATGGATGAATCAGAGCACCACTCTCTTCTTTTAAAACCCTCCTCTTTTGAAGATGGGGCCTCCAGCTCAGGATTTAGCTCAGTGGCCTAAGGGACTGCCTGGCAAGCCCAAGGTCATGAGTTCAATCCCTGGTGCTGCAAAAAAAAAGAAGAAAAGAAAAAAAAAAAGATGGCGCCTCCACTATCTCTTACCTGAAAGACTTCAACTGAAACTCCAACTGAACCCCAGGCTTTGGTGTGTCTTTTCCTTAGATCCAATCTCTAGTTTGACTGATCTCTCTGGGCTTAAAAATCAATCATATCATTTTACTTAAATGCTGCAATAAGTTTCTATTTTTCTTAGTTTTAATTCCAAAATTTCTAGTGTGGCTGAGAATGCCCTTTTAATCTGGTGCCAACCCATCTCTCCTTATCCAAGCCAGCCTTTCTGATGAACTTTGTGTGTACAGCTCTCTCTTTCCCGTTTCTTACCTATGTGGCAAATTCCTTACTCATCCAATACATCTTTGGTGTGTTCTCATCACCATCCTTCATTCCCTCATATTGTACTTGCTGTACCTATCTGCAACACCTACTGGACTGTGGGTTAGCTAGCCAGTGAACTCTGTCAGGCTTGTCTGCTTGTGGCCTCGGTTACCTGGGTCCCCAGCACCTTCTTTAAGGAGACAGCAAAGAAACTTTTACTGGATAAATATATTTTATTTTGTGCCAAGTTGGATGCCATGTGTTTAGCAACCCTCCATTCTATGATTTCATAGAGGAGAAGGTGAGGCTTCAAGGGGTTATGTAATTTGTTTAGGGTTAGGATTTGTGAGCCCCAGAGTCTGCTTTCTTTCTGCTGCGCCACGTGGTAGCACTTCTCCTTCCTTTTCCCTTACAGCGGCCAAGGCAGCATGCCGGTGCCCCCCTGAGAGCCCTCCCGAGTGCTGCATCTAGTAACTGGGAAGAAAGACTGCCTAAGGAGATGGAATTTGCTGGTAGCTACTTGAGATTGCACACCCAAATATGAATAAAGTCTCTTGAATAGCAGACTAAAGGAATGTAGGTCAAATAATTGTCCTGCCCAGTGCCTCCTTCGATTACCCAACAGTTCTCACTTGTGTATGAGAGGGCAAAAGTGAGAGGTGGAAATTTCCAGAAGTTCTGCAACTGTCACTAAAAACAAAAGCTCAAAATCAAGAAAAGGACTTTAAGTTTACTGTTTTTGTTTTTGGTGGTTTTTTTTTTTTTGTGGTGCTGGGGATCAAATGTAGGACCTTGCACATACAAGGCAAGAATTCTACCTCTGAGCCACATCCCCAGACCCTAAAATCACTTTCTGTTTTAGCTCATGATCATTCTAGTTCAAAATGTCACATTTATTAATTTATTCACAATCAGGTACAGAAAACTACTGGAAAATAAGGCTTGACTGTTATAAAAATAGAATAGATGATAAAGATGAAGGAAAATAACTAACGTTAATTGTGAACCAGGCACACACATCACTATTTAATTCTCATAATAAGTCTATTATTAATATCTTCATTGTACAGATGTAGAAATCACAGCACAAAGAAGTCAAGTATTTTGCTCAGTCAGACAGGAAGAAGGGGCTGACAGGATTAGAACCCAGAGCAGCTGGTTCCAAAACCTACTTTTACTTACAATGCAATGCCAACTTTCTAATTCACATAATACAAATATAAAGGATACTTTCTAATTGTTGCATTTACATTTTTGCAAAAGAATTTACTTCAAAATTAGTAACACAGAATTAGTTTAACCACTTACTGGTTCAATTATTTAAATATGAGGTGGGCAAAATTTTTTTGTTACTTTTTATAAGATAATGTAAGAGGAAATATAAAATTGATAATTTTATCAAATTTATTCACCACAAGAACTCACTTGCTGAAATGACACCTATAAACAAACTCACTGCCTGAGTGACCCTCAAGGTAACCTGTTAAGTAGTTAACATTTCAATACTAATTTGTAGCCTATAAATGTGTTGCTTTCAATTAAAAATTTTTACAAAGTTGACATTATGCTTAATTCCTTTCAAAGTAACAATAGAAGGGAACAAAGAAAAATTCCTTGGAAGAAAAATCTGAAGGCTAGCTTAAGAAATTATAAGTGACTATAGAAGTCCCACATTTTAACCTAAGAAAATGAGAGTCTCTCTCAAGGACACTTAATAAAATCGAGCCTTACTATGTCCTGCTGAATACTGTTATCGACATGGGGGAAAAAAAAAGAAATGTTCAGGTTCAAAAACATGCAGTGACCTTACCAACTTACCAACACAAGGACGCAGAAATGAGTGGAACCACTGACTTCCACTTATGCACAGGCAATTTGAAAAAGAAAAAAAAAAAACTCTTCTTGCTAAGAGTAACTGTAAAGGGTTTGAGGTTGAACGAGTTGATATGAATCTCTTAGGCAAAAGAGAGGACAAGACCAAACACAACAGTAAAGTCAGTTAGTCATGGAAAAATGGAGTAATTCATGGGCTGGCCATTGAAAACCTTGTTCTAACTAAATGATGTCACGTAGAAGAAAGACACTGTGGTGCTTGTCCAGAAACTTTCAGTCACTTCCCTGATAGACAGAGTATAGGGTTTTGATTTTTATCTTCCTTTCATGATTTTTTCCCTTAAGACTAAGATTTTTACTTCGTTTCTTCATAATCCAGTAAGGTTTCTTTATCACCAAAATACTTACTAGATCAGTACTTTGCTTTAGTACAATACTTCTCAATTCTCTGCATTGCAACTTATATTCCAAATCAAAATTCCAAACCTCTGTCTTCTGTTAGAATCATTGTCTAACAAGTGTCATACAAGAGCGAGTCATAGCCATGTCCTCATTATCTGCAGGTGTAGTTGCCCCTGTTAAGTCTGTTTTGATGTCCCTGTTTTCCTCTGGGGAATCTGGGAAAGATGGGTGGTATATGACCACTGCTCTTGGCAACTCTGCCTTATAAGAAACAGCTCATCAAAGAGTTCCAACCAGTTCTTCCTCCCAATGCAAAAGTGCAGACTCGTCTGGCTTCCAAAACGCTCCTCCAATCCACCTTCACACACAGACCACCTCTCACAAGGTTCTGACGGTCCCACATATTTTATGACTGGTATTTCTACCATCCTCCCGTCGACCACTACTCATCATGTTAGTTCAGGAGTATCTTCACTTAGGATATGTATCATCTCCCTGTTAGAGGATACACTCACCACAACCAGACCCTGTTCTCATCCTTGAAAATTCCATTTTCAACACTACCAAAGAGAGATCTTTCTGAAAACCCAAATCTGACTTTCAGGGGCTCTGCCTAATCCAAAACCTCAGCATGACACACAGACCTTTAACTTGTCTTTTTGCCTACATTCTTTTTTTTTTCCCCCTATATTCTTATCTCTGTCTGTAGTCTCACATTCAAGTGGTTTGCTTCTTTTAAAATGTAGATTTCACCGGGCATCTATAATCCCTGCACACTCAGGAGGCCAAGGCAGGTGGATCCTGAGTTCAAGGCAAGCCTGAGATACACAGTGAATTCAAGACCAGTCTGGACTATATGGTGAAACCCCATCTCAAAACAAAGACAGAACAAGCAAAACAAAACATAAAATATCTAGATTTCTAGGCACTGCCTTCAGTGATTTTGATTCATTATGACTGCAGAGGCCTGGAATTTGCACATCAAACACTTGTAATGCATATGTGATGCAGTGAAGCCTGGGAGACACTGTTTCACAATCTCCATCTTACTACTGACAACCCCCCACCCCGCCTGTCATTCTCCAGGGCCATGGATCCCCAAGGCATCCTGCTCTTCCTGTTTCTGGAATTTTACATGTGCTATTCCCTCTGCCTTCTTCCACATTCTACTGGAAAATCCTATTTTTCAAGACCCAACTCATGAGTCTCCTCTGACCCACTCAAATTAAGTGAAACCTTTCTTTGATCCACCACTATGCCAAGAGCATATTTTTATCACATCTATCACCCATTCCTGAGACTGTTTGCATTCTAGGCATTCCTTTCTGATAATCAAAGATATGGTTTCTAATTGCAGCTCTGCATGCTAACCAATTGTAATATTTTGGACAAGTCATTTAGCATCTGTAATGGAGCCAACAAAACTACCTTCAGCTATGGTATTATCCTAGGAAGTGTTATCGCTTATATAGAAACTAAGGCAGAGAGATTAAATAACTTTCCAAAGATCTGGATCTAAAGAACTGGGATTAGCTCCCAAGCAGTCTGGTTTATGACCACATTTTATTACCTTCCCTATTAGGAGATGAGTTGGTTAAGAAAGAACAGGAGTTAGCTGAGTTACTGAGTTTGGTTCTTCTCAGCTCGAAGTTCAGTCTTCTGTAGACAAAATCTGGGCAAAGAACTGGGACTGCAGCAGAGTGAGCTAAGGGACTTACTGACCACTTTGAAATCCTAGCTCTATAGAACTATTCACAATGCTCTTGCTGAGACCTTGATCTCTGAACATACTTTTCTTAAATCTTCCTTTTCTACTTCCTTCCACAAGACTGAATTCAGCATTGCTTCTTCTGTGACAGACGTCAGAGTCCTCCTCAAATTAATTAACCCAAAAATCTCTGAGGTTAGGTCCTAGGGATTAGTATTATTGTTAGAAGATTACCGTTCCCATCATCCCAACAAGTAGCTAGAATTGAAAGCCACTGCCACGAGCCTTTCCCCTTTCGTGGGCAGCTTCCTGTACATCCTGATCATTCTTTTGATAAGACCTACCATTTTACTAAAATTCTATTTGGTGGGTCATCACAGAAGTTCTTAATCATATTTGTGAAGTGGAGGACCCCTTCTTAGGATGATGTTTTCACATATATATTGTAAAAAACAGGATTATGAAGAAAACCAATTACACTGAAATATGGTTACCAATAGGAGTGACTTCTTTGTCCCCAGCCTTACGAACCCAGTCTTTGTGTGTAGCAGCCTAACATAACTGATGCTCAATCAATGCTTGTTGGACAAATAAGTCCAAGAATAAGTTACATCTAGTCCCTTGTTGAGAATCATTGTTTTATTGCCAAAAAAGTGTCCTACCTGAGGGAAATTTAGAGAAAGTATATTAATTGCAGAGCTAATGAGATTCAAATGCTATGCAATCTATTCCTGAAACAAGTACTTAGGGTACTTGAAAATTTAAAAATTGGTAGCCTTTTAAAAAATCAATAAAATTAAAGTGGTATTATCACTTGGCAAAATGTTCCTGTGCTTCCTGTCAGAAACTGTAGGGAAAGGAAGCCATTGCTGACTCAGAGGTTGCTGTTCTCAAATCAGAATAGCAGGGGGATTTGAAAATTTCTTCATCTTTGGTAAACAGAATAACACCTTTCCCCAGTATATCTATTTCCTACCTGCCAGAATCTGTGGTTATGTGACCTCACACAAAGAAGAGACTTTCTAAGTGTGGTTAAATTGAGATGATTATCCTGGTTTATCTGGTTAGTCCCAATGAATTACAAGAATCGCTGCAGGAGAGAGGCGCAAGAGACAGGGAGGAGACGTAATGACAGAAGCAGAGGTCAGAATGATGTGTGGGCATGATTTAATGAACACAGACATCCTGTAGAAGTAGGAAAAGGCAAGAGAACAGACTCTTCTAGAAGAAATCAGTCCGGCCAACACCTTGATTTCAGCCCTATAAAATCACTGCAGACTTTTGGCCTCCAAAAATATAAGATAACAAAAAATTGTTTTAAGCCACAAGTTTGTGGCAATTTGTTGTTGCCGCAATAGGAAACTAACACATTTACCCACATCTAGTAAGCAATGAAATGGCCAATACATACAATGTAAGAGAAAGACCTAATCACAAAGTTTAGTCTTGTTGGATATTTTATAAAGGTGATTTTCAGACTGGTTGCATGTTGGAGCCACCTGTGAGCCTAAACAGATATAGATCATTGTGCCACTTACACACTAATACTAAGGTCCCATGAATCAGAATGCTAGGGTGGGGGTATGTGATACCTTGGCTTCGAATATGTTAAAGAGATTCAAGGATTGTGACCCACAAGAAGGGCTAAGAACCCTGCCCTCCACTAACAAAGCTAGGCTAAGTTGTAGTTTGTATGTAGCCTGTTCATACGAGATAAATCTATGCTACTTGTAAACATCCTCATCAGTTAAGACCTTTGGAAATCAAGGACATGGCAGACAAAACAAACAAATGGAATACAGTAAGTTTGACTAAGGTTATGGACATATTTCTGACTTGGTTAAAACTGGTATCCAAATTCTTCCTAAAGTTTTAATTCATTATTCTAGTCACTAGTACAAATGTGACCCTCCACCAAACTTCACACCAAACCTCTATTCTGATTAATAAACTGTCAATTTGTAAGTAAATATGAAAATCAAAGGCCTGAAAAATGGTTAAAGCACTTGAGTTATTTTAAATGCCCTTATTAATCTTGTAAATGACAATCCGTTCACCTCAAAGCCTGTTTAGAGGTGACCAAGAAAATTGAATGAATCCTAAGCAAATTCATAATTTTATAAAAAACACTCCTTTCTAGGCCAATGAATGAAAACTAATGTGCAATTAAAATGCTGACTAATTGTATGAATAAAGTATAAATATCTAAGCAAATGAAAACTCTTAATACTCAACTTAATAGTACACAGTATGAGACTGTGAATGATCAACAAAATAATAACACTGATAGAGCATTCATTGTTTCCACACTGATGTCAGGTGTTTTATCACAAACAGAGTTTTAATAACCCTCCTATGCTAGTTTTTACCTTCATATCACAGTGGTAGGAATAGGGTAAGAAACATAAGGAGCGCTGCTGGAACTCAAGGCAAAGTCTGTCATATGGCCAAAGCCATGCTCCTCAGGGTCTCTTTGGCCTCCAGGGTTTTAGGGTATAGTCTGGCATCTGACATGTCCTTACTAAAGGCTTATTGAACAGAGCTGAATACAATACAAGGAGGGCACCATCAGTACCAACTCCCTCATCTCTAGAAATGAACAAAGGAACTGTAACAAAAAGAGATGCACATAGAATTCTAATCTTTGAAAGAAAATGAGTCACTTTCTTTTCTAGGCACAAGAGATAGGAATTGTTATTGTGAAGACACAGATTCACACTCAAACAAGACTAAAAAAAAATCTCAAAAGTAAAATGAGGATATTATATACCATTACTATCACTAAAAAACTTCAATATTATGTGACATTCTGTTCTCTAGGATTTTAAAAGTAACTTGAGTGTTTTTGCTTTCTTCATTAACATAGAAAGAGTTCCTGTTAATGACTGAAATAACAATGTATATAGGATTAATCAAAATACAGACTCTCTCACTTGTTCTTTATAAATAAGATCTCTTTCAATCACTAACACTAACTTCACCTGATACACAAAATTTTATATGTAGATAAATGAATAAAATTGATAACGAGGACCAAGACAGGAAGGATGAAGATGCAGAGAAGGCCAAGGACCTCTGCTCTATGATGCGGAGACTGTGGAAGGACATTTCCCATCTCCTTTGCCATACGGGTCGCAGTTAGATCCTGCCAATGGGAGGCACCAGCGAGAGGGAGGTGTGGGGAAGAGGGAGGTATGTACCTCCTGAGGCCCATCCTGAGGGAGGGTCCTTCCCCCACTGCAGGGAGCCT
>RJWT010014114.1:0-21284 GCA_004365215.1 Cuniculus paca
AGGAAAGGAAAGGAAAAGAGAAGAGAAAAAGAAAAGAAAAAGAAACTTAAAAATATATTTAATACATTTGTCATTGAAAAACATGAGTAAAATTTGGGAAATCAACCTAAAGCAAGTTAACACTAAGACAATATCTTCTTATCAGAAATGTGAATGCTTAAAAAGTAGCTGTAATGGTTGATACATTGTGTCAAAGTGAGAGTTCAGAAGTTTAACTGATTCAGCAGGGAACCAGGGTCCTCATTTTGTAAACATCCTCATTCTAAAATAGCTTCTAATGCAGTTTTATATCTGAGTGATAGCAATGAACATCTTTGCTTACTTCAGTGTTAAATTTGGAAATAACTTACACCAGTCAAATACAATGAGAGACACTGCATGTGTGCTGATTAAGCTTAGTGTGAAACTCTGTGTTGCTCTCCAACCAGAATCAGGTTATTCTGTGCATTTTAGTGTCCTTTCTGTAAAGTCCATAAATTAAAAGTACACACTCTTGAGTTTTATCAAGAAAATACATAGAAAATATTCATAAAAATGCCTGTCATTGTGAAAAAAATATATGTTAGGTATTCAATAGGGAAGTAGTCTGAGTATACCTACAAAGAAAATAGTATATGCATATTCATAAGACCATGGATATTTTGGTATAGTATTCTTATTATTTCCAAATTTTTATTTTATTATAATTATTGCAAATATTTCAAAATATTTTGTATAAATGTTACTAAAAGTTTTTGAAAGTCATATTACAAATTCTTTTGAGGACTAAGTGGTATTTATTTACTCCTTTTTAGAATTGGACACCATTACAATTGCATAATGGTTCATCTATGCCTACCTACTAAACAAGACTGCCTAGTGAGATAACTCATTTATCTTTGTCTTAGAATGGATTAGCTTTCCTTCCCCCTACTTCATAATTTGAGTGTATTTTCTACCTTTTTAAAGTATTAAAATAATTCTCATTTCTTTTCACTGGAACCTGTCACAAATTATTCAATATTTTATGCCATCTTTTAATTATTTTCATACATGGCTTACATTCATTTTAAATGACTCTGGTTGAAAGCCTAAACATAACCAAGTTCATGTTTACTGGTAAATTATGACAAAAATAATAAAGTACCTTTACATGACTGAATATTGCATTCTTCACAGTTTTTCAAACTTTGTCCAACTTTCAGAGTTTCTCCCTATACAACTGAAGGATCCTGATATTTATGGAATCCAAGTACCCATGCTGAGAAAATTAAATAAAAACTTAAAAAACTTTGCATAACTTACATACATAAAAACATATGTAATTGTAAGTCAGGTACCTGAAAGATTTTTGAAATATGAGAGAATGGAAAAAATTTACCCATAGTTAATTACTGCTTGTTACTTAAGCCTAATGAAATGACATCAAATATGAAAAGTACAAGAAATATGTAAGCATAATACATAACCTATTATGTATAAACAATTTAGTGAGAATGAAAATATGATCATTTAATTCAGCAAAAGAAAAGGAAAAATACTATTGGAAATTATGAGGCACAAAGCAAGTTATGATGATACAGTACTTCCAAATATATAATAACAATAAATGAGTTAAACTATCAAATCTAATGATAAGTATTCAAATGAAAGTAAATTGATGTAATAAATAGAAATTAAATATTTTAAATAGGCTTTTTAAAGTATTTTAAGTTCACAGAATATTAAAATGTGTTGCAGATACTATAAGTTGAGAAATCTTAAAACATATTTAAAAATAGCTTCTAAAGTCTTAAGTGAGTTAACATGTTTACAGGTTGCTAGTTCAGTATACAAAAGTTAATTTTTGTCTATGTATGGACAATTATAACTTCTAGAATTAAATTTGAAGTCAACTAATAAAATATGACATATCTATAACAGGGATTAACTGTGAATTAATTATTTTTAGGAAGATTAGAGTTTATCTGTTTATCTGTAAAGTGATTCCATTTATCTATTTCTGTTTAATACTTTGAGTCTGCCAAGGAATGTGCTCATTTCTCCTGTCATCTATGTATAGAAATGTAGTTGTTCCTAATATTCACTTATTTTCCTTTTAAATTTGTGAACTTTATTATATTGCCCTTCTTTAAATGTTAATATAGGTAAATCTTGCTTATTTTTCATTAATCTGTCTAGAGTTATGTGAAACATTTATTTTCTTCAGTAAAATAGCTTTTCATTTTCTTGATTTTAGTTTTCCTGAAAATATCTTTATTTCATCATAATTTTCTACATATTTTAGGTAAAATATGTGTATATAAACTTACGTATTTAAAATGTATAAAATATATTTTCACACAGAATATTCACACACAATATATGAATATTCTTGGGAATAGGTGTATATGAAATCATCACTAAAAAAAGGATAACAAGTATAACCATCAAATTTAATGATTTCCTGAAGTCTCGTTGTAAAGACCTCCCTCAACCCCAGCTGTAAGACAATAGTAGTATGATTTCTGTCACTATAGGTTAACTTACAGTTTGAGTTTGCATATGATTGAAATGAAAAAGTTGTCTTTACTTTTGAAGGATACATTCACTTGATATAGAAACATTGGTTGCATTTTCTTTCTTGAGAATTTTCAAAATATCAAGCCAATTTCTTCTGATTTTCATAATTTGTAATAATAAGACTGTTAAAATTATTGTGGTTCTACATAGTCAAACTTTTTTCTTGACTTAAAAAATGTGTAATTTATCTTTGACATATCTTGAACTGAATTTCTTTCTATTCAATCTACTTGAGGTTCAGTGCACATTTAATACTTTAAATTAATATTTTCTACCAGATTTGGAATGTTTTTGACAGTTTTTCGATTTTTCTTCTTTTGCTCTTTCCTGGGATTTCAACTGTATGTATGTCAATTGCTTCTTGTGTTACCACAAGTCTCTGAGGTTCTGCTCCTTTTCCTTACATTGTTTTCCTTCTAAGCTTTATATTGAAAAATTCTATCACTCTGTAGTCAAGTCACTGTCTCTTTTTTCCTGACATCTCTAACATGCAGTAGTGTTCATCTTCTATAATTTTCAGTAATTTTAATATTCAACTCAATCTCACATCATTTAATGGTTTACATTTTGTGCTGAGATTGTTCTTTTGTTCAACTATTAATGCTATATTTGCCTTCAAAAATTTGAATTTTTGCTAGATGTGGTAGTACATGCCTGTAATCCTAGCACTTGGGAGGCTGAGGCAGAAGGATTAATACAAGCTGGAGGACAGCCTGGGCTCTAAAGTGAGTTTAAGGCCATCCTGAACTGCATAGTGAAATCATATCTCAAAAAGAAAAAAAAATTTTTTTTGAATTTTAAAAAATTATTTAGATATATTTAGAATGGTTTCTTAAAATCTTTCTCTAATAGTTTCAATATCTGCCCTACAACGAATAGGCTCACATTGAGTATCATCTTTAAACTTTTTGCCTGTATATGAATCATACTCTTTTGTTTCTTTTGATGTATAGTGAATTTCGGTTGGTATTTACACATTTCAGATAATTTAATGATACTAACTTCTATCCTGTTTTCCTGAGGATTGCTGGATTTTTGTTCTAGTTGGCAATTACATTGCCTAAAGTCAAGTTACAAAGTTTTCTACTCCAAGTTTTATGGCCTCTTACATCTTGCTCGTATGATTTCGAACTATCCCATTTTCAATTGACTTGATCCCTGCGGGACTCTCTTTTACCTAGGAGGTTCCTTGTTAAGGATACCATCAATTTCCTGCTTTTTTTCTAGTATGGTCCTCTGTAACCTTATAATTCAGGGTTTTTGTTTTGTTTTGTTTTGTTTTGTTTTGGCATTTCATGATTTTTGAAACTCAACAATTTTGAAATTGGACAATGTATTCCTATCAGATTCATATTTCTGGCTTATTACTCTAATTTAAAGAGTTCTTTTCACTTTATATTCAACTTTCCTTTTTGGTGTGCTTCTGTGGTCTCTTTTGCACATACAAAATTTATGGCCTCAAAATGGTCTACATGTTGTGAAGGAGTCTACTTCTTAGTTATTATTTCTTCGTTTTACTTCTGCATAGTGTCTCTAATTTTTTCAGGTGGTTTCTAGTGACCAATTGTTACTTCTTGTAACTTTACTTGAAATATCTATGGTTTTTCAAATACAATTTGATTTTCAATGTTGTTTTCTTCAGCTGCATACTTGAATATCAGGCAGCACAGTTGATCTAAACCCTTTCCCAGTTCTGTCAGTTATTGGACAACTTCTATTATATGTATTGCCTCACTTTTGTCAGTACCCAAATCTCTGATACAATTGTTTTTATTTTTAGAGTTTATAGGTTAGATCTAAATATTCTATTCACTACATGGGTAGTGTTAATACTTTTTCTAGCATGACAAATTAATGACATTTTAAATCTATCAATATATAATTGACATTTCCAAAAAAAGACCCTTAATTTTTATGAATTTGTTTGTTATTATACTAGTGAGAGTTGTGAGGTAAGTAAAATCATAAGTCAGGAAACTTATTAAATTATCTTTAGATTTAGTCACTAATGTACACACTAGCATATCAATAGTTTTTACACATATATTTCTACTAGAATACCTGTAGAACCAAAACCACCAGACAATAGGAAATTTCTAGAGAACTCAGTATTTTGAGAGAAAAAAAATCCCCTTATTTTGCATTACAAATCCACATAAAACAGGAAGAAAAACTTTTTTCTAAGTAGAAAATTATAACAAAATGAGGTTCTTGTTTTTTTCTTGCTAGTAACATCAAATTTGCCTCTGATCATGAGTAAGTGAATTAGTTCTTATTTTCCCAGTATTTAGCCTAACTCTGTAAATACAAATACAAGTTTCACTGGGAACACAGAAAAGTCACAGCTAAGGGACACTTATTGTTTCAAGTTCATTGTAAAATTTAAAATGCATGAAGTAGTTCTGTGTTTTAAAATGAGGAAAAATATGAGTTTTAGTTCTTAAAGAGAAAAATGAAGACAATATTTTTTTCACCTTCCATTAGAATAAAAAAAAGTTTGTTAAATACTCAAGATAAATTTCCCAGTTCTTAGTCAGATTTTTAAACTTGATTATTTACTACAACAGTCTTGGGCTGTGTATGACCTATTTTTTGCCTGTTGGTTTGTTCTTCAGAAGTTTGTTTTACATTCAACACTTCTGATATTTTTACACCATTTCACATCCAACTTGGCATAAGTACTGATGCTCTCACACTACTCATTCTGTCTTAGGACTAGAATTTCACAAAACAAAAAAAAAATGTAAAAAATATTCCTGTTTCTCTAAAGAAGTAAGAAAGAATTGCTGGTGTGGTAAGCAGATGTTAAGACTATAGATAGGGAGGGAAATATATTCATGTATTTAATAATCCATCAATTTAGACAAGTTGTTAACATATCCCATGGCAAGAGAGTCCCAGTTTATTTCTGTAATGAAATGCAGTATATCAAAAGGGCAGAGGACTGGGTGGAGGTGCTTCATAGAATAATACAATGACATCACTACTGGCAAATTCAACCACACATCATGGTATTATTTGAGATGCAGGAAGACTGTAGAGTCCACCAAGGAAAATCACCGTGAGTATAGGTGAGTAATAAACCAATTTATTATCCAAAGCAGGACACCTTTAAGAGTAAATCATAATTACACTCAGTAATAACTACAATCCAGAACTCTGCTGTGCACTGCAAACCATATGGACAATCTTCTCAGAGATAGCAATAGGAAGTGGAAAGGTGAATGCTAACTAACATCAAGGAGTCAGAAACTGAGTTAGAACACTCAAGATGAGTATTCCCTATAAGCTATTGCTCTGTTTCAGTGCCTAACTGAAATCTTAAACATTTGTTCTGACAAGTCAACTAGTGAGGTGCACTACAAATTTAATAACTTTGACCAAATATGGCAAGGTACAAGTTTTTCAATTCAAATTTTGTATCTTTCTATGTCTAAATGAAGAGCCACTTATCTTAAGCAAGTTTTATCGCCTCCAGTATGTGCTAGGAAACCTAACTAAAATGCAGAGATATTAAATATTTCTATAGATAAAAATAACTCCATTATTAGTTTTGAAAAATTATGGATTAAAATTTAATGATATTAATAAGATTCCTAATATGCAAAACTCACTCGCTCTTTAACTGTAGGTAGCAACAAGAGATTTTTTTTCTCAAATATATTTATACTAAATCAGATTTCTAAATAGCAGAGCTTGAGATGAGCATCCTATTGCAAATAATTTATTGTGAAAGCATTCTCAGAAGGAAAATAACACTGTCTCAACTAAAGACTCCTTGATTAGATACTGCATACATACACAGACAGACAGACACATGCACACACCTAGAGAGCATTGTACCACAAAGTGGTACACACTGTACACTGTACCACCAAGTGAGCATATTTTATGGCAAAATGGCTAGTTTTTTGTGTGCATTTGTTAGTTGTAGAAAAATACTCCCAACTGTAGTGTTTTGGCAAGCCAAGTACCTTAAACTGAAGAACACTGGAAGGGTCTTATTCTCTCTCTGACCTTCTCCTTCCCTTCTGTCTCCCAGGTTTCTTTCTCTCGTGAAGTGACGCACTAAAACTGAATTCCTCATCTCTAAATTAGCTGAAAGAAACTATTGATACTACTCTAATTGCTCTCTGTTGTTTTGTTTTGTCTTGTTTCTGCATAGATCTACCTTGTCTGATAGTAAATTTTAATGCTTAATCCAGAAGGGTCTTGCCCGCTACCTGGGAAAAAGGAATGCTACGGAGAGGTCAAGAAAATCTTAGCAGATAGACCTTGTTCTCTTATCCTTTCTTCATTCTATATTTATTAGGTTTTACACTTCTGTTCAATAATATTTCTACACAGAAGTCTATTCTTCATCAAACCTAAACAAAGAAGTAGACTTTATCTTGGGTCTACATTTCTGAAGGCTCTGTCTTATGTAAAACTTTGATCAAATAAATTCTGTACCTTTCACTTGTTAACTGATCTTTTATTATAGGAGTGTTTATGACCACTAGAATGCGGAGAAAAGGTGTACCCCATTACACCCACATAGTCAATCACTGGCTACAGACAGTCTGTGTTGGGAGTGTAAGGGAGATGCTACCTCATATAGATAGTTCCTGTTTGATAAGGAAGAAATTCCTCAGGCTAGGGGGAAGTGCTGCTGACCTATTAGCAGCCAACTTTCACAGCAGCTAAAAATTGAGTGCACCTGACAGTAAAATAGCTCTAACCAGTGCAGTTGACAGCTGACCAAGTAATTATGGTTTCTGCAAAATATTTAATGAGAAATATTCTTTTAATATGCTTGGAAAAAATAATGCCTTACGACATCATTCATTACACAAAGTTTCTGTATTTATTTTGCACTGTGTTTTGCTACGCTCAGAGAAATCTGCTCACATTCTGAAAGGAAGAGCTCAAACTCTTCATCATCACATAGTCTCCAGGCAAATAAAACCATAAACTCCAGGGACAGAACTCTTGACATCCTGGAGGCTAACAGTTAATTAATACAGAAAACAAACCTCTATTTGTAAAGTTGAATTTTAAGATAATATAGAATCATCCTTATTTGAAAATTTTCTTTGTCGAAATGACATATGGAAATCTCAAAAATTCCAGGACAATTTTTGTATTACCTTCATTATGAGAAATTACAAATACTGTTTGAAAAAAATTCACTCTCAAAGTCAGTAACAATGTGTTCATGATCTATTAAGAAATATTTATCATTTTAACCTAGCCCACAACTTGATGCTTCCAACAGCTGAGATAGTCAAAACAGTATTCCAACTTTTATCATTGTACTTACAATATTTAAAATTCAAAGAGCAATATTAAAACTCACAAAATTTCAGAAATAGAAATGATTACCTAAACAAAAGATTTTAATTGTAATATAAATTTATATTGTTACTAATTTAGTACTACAAATAATAAAACCACATTCAATATTTGTAAGTTTGTAGATTCTTAAATATTACTTTCTCCCACTCAAATATATAAGTACTTGAACTGTCAGAATCAGGGTTGTCAAAAGTACTAATCTTCTGTATATAAAAAAAATGCTTACAATGTCTTTTGTTTTCTAAAAATATTACTTTAGAGTCAAGTGTTTCTGATTCATAAAAGATGATAAATTGGTTTTCATTGCCATTAAGCATTTCTTGACTCCAGAAGAGTGCTAAAATTATAAAACAATAAGATATGATCTGAAATAAAATATTTTTAAATAATATATCTGACAAGGTTATCATCCAGAATATGTAAAGAGCTCTTAAAACTCAATAATATGAAAATGGACAAAATACTTAAAATTGGGAAAATATTTGAATAGACACTTCACAAAAAAATACATGGAGCAAATAAGTTCATGAAAAGATATTCAATATCCTTAGCCATTATAGAAACATCATTTAAAACCATAGCAAGATTGGAGATATAGTTCAGCATGTAAAGTGCTTGCCTAGTTCGCACGAGACTGTGTTTGATTCTCCAGTACTAAAAAAATAATTGGTGAAATGTCATTCCATAGCTATTATAGTGGTTAACATTCAAACAGAAACAATAACAACAACAAAGATGGTAATACCAAATTCTGGTGGAAGCGGGACTGCGGAGCACCTGGAATATTCATGCATTGCTAATGGAAATGCAAAACTGTATAGCATCTTTGGAAACTAGGACTAATATCCTATGAACTTAAATACCTACTTACATTATACACCAGTTATCCTACTCCTAGAAATTAAACCAGTGAAATGAGCAAGTTCATACAAAAACACGAATGCAAATATTTATAAGTACTTTTTTCATGAGTTCCAAAACAAGAGGAAAACTAAAATGAGAACTGAATAAATAATATATGTAGGAATCAAAAGGCTATATCCTCTATTATTCCATTTATGGGATATTCTGGAAAAGGTAAAACACTCAAGACAAGAAGCAGCTCAGTGATTGCCAAAGACTGGATTGTGGAGAAGAATTTACAAAAAGAAAAAGGCAAAAATTTGCAGGATGATAAGACTTTTCCATTTCTTAATAAATTTGTGGTTACCAAAACTGTTTGCTCAAAACCACAGAACTTCACATTAAAAGGGCAAATTTTACTGTAGATATATGTATCACTCACAGTATCCATAAGATTTACATTATAGTACAGTTGTGCTATATGTGTATATGGTACATATAAATTATGTACATAACTTCAATCTGAAATGGGAAAAGAGCGATGCATATCTATAACAAAGTGATTTTTCTCTTATCAGAGTATTGTGGCAATCAAATGTGACTTTGTGCTTTATCTTGAAAAATAACAACACACCACTTTCCGTAGAATCCTATTCATGAGAAAACATACCATCTCCTTAAGATGATTGAACAAGGAGTCTTTCAAATCAATCTTAACCAATTGGCAAGATTTTAGAAGTTCAGTCATGTACTTGTAAGAATGCACAACAATGAATGTTTTTCTAACTGCCTGTGAATTTTTACAACACCATGATTCAACTGACTCAAATACCTGAATAAATGTAAAGTATTATTCCTCATATTTAAATGACTTGCCACTGAAAAAGATTTCTTAAAATTTTTTCAAGTTAAAAATATACTTCCTTTTTAAAAACACATGTCTTTCTCATAAGAAGAGAGTAGGTATTTATTCCAAGGATTCTTGTATGAATTAGCAGTAAGCCTGGGTTAATAAAAACCACACTTAAGACACAAATGTAGTTAATAATATCATTTGCTCTTTTCATGAGCTTGATAGAGCTCATAAAAATATAAATATTTGCAAAAAAAAATAAGTGAAAAAATCCAAGATGGTTACATATATAAAATGCAACTGGAGCATTCTCCAATTTCTTTGCCAATCAGACTCCATGTGAAGGAGAAAATCTGGAAGTGTCCCCAGAGTATAGTTCATGGCCCTCTAGTATTCTGTTTTGGTTTTATAAATGAGAAATCTTGCCATCTTATCATAGAGTTCCAGAAAATAGTAGCAAGCTCTATCTGCTAAGTGAACCTTAATAACCCCAACTTTAACTTCAAGAAAATTACACTTGGAAACGTTTCAGAGTCCTGCAGTTTGCTGAAGATATAAAATTTTTCCCCTCTCCAACAGTTATTAACCCTCACAACAGATTCCCCAAGACCTTAACAGTACTAGTTCAAAAACATTCAATTATAGTAATCATATTTTTATTTCTTTTACAATACTAGCTCCTCCACATTTTACATATAAAAATCAAACTCAGGTCAAAAAGCATTAACAATGTACTCAGTTTGCAGCTGCCTAGTTCTTAACACAAAACTGTTGGTTGCTTTGTTGATACTGTGGAGTACACATCGACCCTCAGGAAATTTTTCACAAGGTACACTTTAGATTCAAAGAAGTGTGGCCCTGAAAATAACCTCAGAATACCATACAGAGTTCATACTGAAATGATGAAAGAAATGCCTGCTCAGAAACCTAGTGTTTTGCTTTAAGAACAACTCCCCAAAATTGTTTTCATTGGAAGGTTATGTTTTTAAATTTTAAATTTGAACTTTTGTGAGCCTACTCTGGGAACCTGAATACCAAGAAGAAGCAGCCAATAGGCTCCACAGATACTTCACCCTAAGTCCAAGAGACTGAAGCAAATTATGTGGTTTTAGAGAATGTAGGGTACTTTCATTCAATTCTTATGAGGATAAAAAGCGATTCATACTCCTAACAGCAATTGTACCATTCTAATCTTTCTGTCAATGAATTATCTTCATCCTATAATCCAGGCAACAGAAGAAAAACCTCCTTTTCACATCTCTATGCCTTGGCTCCGACAGTTAATCCACCTTTGGTCTCTTTGCTCTCTCTCACTGTGCCCAAATTCTGGACATTCTGAAACAGTCACATGAAATGAAAGTCAGCCCATGAAGCTTTCCAGCAGCACACAACACCTCACTGAGTGACCAGATTATTCCTTCATTGAAATTCCTGTAACATTTATTCATGCCTTGTGGCACTTACTTTTTATAGTACAATAGGGTTACAGGTGTATATTTGCTATATCCATTATTAAGATTATTAAGATTTCTGATATATTTTTAATATTGCCTCCCCACCAACCCATACCATGCTTAGCACATATCAAACTCTCAATATATATTTGATCAAATGAAAAAATGGAGGATAATATTTCTCATGACATTTCCAATCAAATAAAAATGAGCTTGAGGAGTGTATATATTCTGCATAATCACATTTTTAAATGTTTCTCTTCATCCTTTCAAAGCAAATTTACAGATGCTCAAGATGACAGTGACTTACCTAAAAAGGTAGAATAGACAATCATGTTTAGTAGCATTACCTCTAGATACTGATACAGATATTTTTATTTATTCTTAGTCTATTTACTCAAAAGTATGTATCATACCAAGCACTGTAGATAAAATTTTTAAAATATAGCTTCTTTTCTAATCGCACTTTCATCCTCAAGACAGGACAAAACTTGGAGATTTGTTTATGCCTAGGCGTCAGAGATGAAAACAATACACCTTATCATAAGAATTATGCTAAGCAAGCATAAGCACAAAGTGTTTGAAAACACACAATAGGGCACCGCAAATTGGGATGATAAGGAAACCTCCCCAAACTAGGAGAACTGCAGCTGAGTCCACAAAAATGTGAATAAACTTCCCAGGAAAAAAGCAAGAGTGAAGGATAGGTTGTACAGGCTCCAAACGCCCAGAACAGAGACAGTGCTGTTTCTTGAGTCTGCAAGTGATTCTGTGTGCAGAGATGCACTAAAGACAAAGCCGGTGAAACTATCCAAAACAACCTTGTGTCTTGTAAGCTTGCGGCACCATGCAGGCACCTGGAGAGGGCTGGCTCTTCCCCCAGGATATAAGGAGCATTTGTGGGCCATCCTTTGTTGATACCTATCAATATACACTCTGCCACGTGCCTTTTGTCCAGTCTGTGACCTATTGTGATGAAAACTCTTTACCTCCTGTACTCTGCAGTGGTTACATATAATGTTCTATAAATTTTAGCTTGATTTAGGTAATACTATTCACACATTCTGTAATTTCTTCTGTAATTGATTTTTCTACTTATTCTCAAAATTACAGAAGGAGATGGGTTATAAATCTTCAACTGTCATTGTGGGTTTAACTATTCGTGTTCTGTCTGTCTCCCGCTTTGCCTTCACAGACTTTAAGTTTGACTATTAGTTGCATATGTATTGAGGACTGTTGGATCTTGCTGCAGAACTGACCCATTTCTTGCTTTGAAATAGCCTTCATTATATCCGGTCATTCTGTTTGACTCAAATTCTACATTATCCAATATTATTAAAGTAAATTACAGGCATTGACATCCTTCTACCTCAAATTAAAATATTGCAGCTATATCTGTGTCTTATTTTATGTTTTTTGACAAATTCTTTTAACTGCAGTTTTTATTAAAGCTTAATGTTATAATTTGTAAAATAAAGTTCAGGGATTTTTCTCTATTTTTTTTTCTTTTTGCTCTTCTATTTAAGAATTTTGTTCTTTCTTTCTTTCCTTCTTTTTAATTAGCCAAGATTTTTTTTCAAAATTCCATTTTAAATTCTCCACTGTCTTTATAGTTACAACTTTTTGCATTTTTAATTAGCTACTCTACAAATTACAGTATGCATCTTTAACTCATTAGAGTCTATATCAAATTAGTATTTCATTACTTTGTGAATAATTTAAGAAGATGGCAATAGCGTACTTCTATTTACTTTCTTTTTTTGGGTTTTGCATTGTTCTTTTTTTTCCTATATATATATACACTATACATATTATATATATATACTATAATGCATTATTCTTTTGTGTATTTAAAGAGTTGATTATTTTTTAAAATTTCTTAAATGTGTATGACATTCATAGAAATATTTACTCTCCTTATTCCTGAAGTCATGTGTTTGTCCTTAGGATAGTCTCTCTTTGTCCTAAATTTTTCCTTTAATATTTTCTACAGTATGATTCTTCTGTTGATGAATTGTCTGTTTAAAAGTGAATATTTACTTTATCCATTTATCTGTTGATGACAGGTATGCTAGTTCCAAGATTTAGCTATTATTGTGATTCTAAAAACATGAGCTTGCATGCATTACTGTAATATGATGTCTTTAACTCTTTTTGGAAAATAGCTAGCAGTAGAATGCTTGGATAAAATGGAATTTCTACTTTTAGATTCTGAGGAACCTCCACACTGATTTCCATAGCATTTGTACTAATATATATTACCACCAACAAGGTAGACGTGTTCCTTTTTCCTCTCAGCTTTTCCAATATTGTTATTATTTGGTTTCTTATCAATAGCCATTCTTTCCATAGTAAGATGGACTCTCATACTACCTAAATTATAAATTGAACTCTGTCATAAGCATGCATGCATAGAAAAAAGGGGAGCATTTGTACCATTTGCAGTTTGAGGCATTCACTGGAAATCTTGGAATATATGCAGTAAGGGAATGTGTATATATATTATATTATATTATATTATATTATATATTTTACCCTTCACTAATTAGAGGAGACTTCTGAAATGTTTCTTTGTTAGAAAATATCAAGAAGAGTAATGTAAATGATACACAGAATAGCTGTTGCATACTATATTCTAGAGAATTTCTTAAAATTTATAGATGCAAATTTAAGTAAAAAAGGATTTTTATATAGCTTAAGAAGCATTACTTCTGCTCCTTCTACCCTCATAAATAGAAAAAATCAAATACATGCCTCAAATATTAATTTAGAAAAATAATTCTAAAAACTCACTTTGAGCTGGGCATGGTGGCACGCACCTGAAATTCCAGCATTTGGGAGACTGAGGCAAGAGTACTGCTACAAGTTTGAGGCCAGACTGTACTACACAGTGAGCTGGAGGCCTGCCAGAAGTACATAGAAAGACCCTATTGAAAATAATAACAATAATAATAATAAACTCACTTTGGTTTAAGGTCTTATTAATCCTGATGAATATTTATACAATACAAATATTAACTTGGTCTTGAAAGTTAAGAAAATAATAATAGTTGGTTACTATTGCAGTCAGTATTTCCAAGAGAAAAATATTTAATGCAGGTCACAGAAATTTACAAGATTGGCTGACAGTATTTGCCCACAGAGTGAAATGTAGAAGAGTGCAAAAGATCTGGCAGCGTGCTAGAGATTCAAAACATCCAGCGGAAGGCCTGGAGCCCAGGAAGCTGAAAATCTGAGATGGAAGACTGAAGAGTCTGGGCCAGAAAGTCCAAGGGCCATTGCTGGAGAGGAGAGACTGCACCAAAAGCCAAGAAAGGACACCCAAGGCGAAGGCAAAGACCACATTCCTTCAAAGAGAACAGCAACCATCCTTAGTGAAGGCAAAGATCTGAGCTCAGCCAAAGAGAACAGCAGAAGCCCTCTAAAGAAAAGCAGCCAGAATGAGGCTCTTCCAGGGAAGATCAGTTGAAATCCTTCCCTCCCATTCTCCTTTTACACAGTTCCAACAAGTCTCCTTAAATGGGTCTTCCACACCCAGAAGACCCAATTCAGCTGACTCAATTCAGCAGCGTATTCCTCGTTCAAGTTGACAGTTAGTCAATTAACCACCACAGTTGCTAAAAATATTTACAGATATGATAAATAGTAATGAAGAACAAGTTGACAATTTGATCTGTGCTCTTCATAAAATACTGAAATGCTAAATAATTTCATGTGCAATGCTTACTCTATACTATCTTTGTAACTTGAAATTTTTAAGGCAATTCTATGAAAATTACTAAAAACATTGCCCAGTTGTCTTTAAAAAAACTGAACCTTCTATGTTGAAAGCCCTTTTTTTGTCCTCTTCGTGATCCAGGAAATTTATATTTGCAATCCAATGGAAATATTATTGGAATTCTGGTGACTTAATACCAATCCACAACCTCCAGTGCAACCCATAGTGAGAATAAAGACACCAGGATATATTTATACTTAAGGGCAGTCAAGGGGTCCCAAGTCCAGTCCAAATAAGGGTTCACAAAACAAAGGCCATGACCCAGGGCCTAACCTGGATTTTATTAACTCATGAAGAAGGGAGTGGCTAAGGATGAGTGACTGTGAAAATGGTGGAGATTACGTGAGTACTGTGACCTGAGCTAGCTAGGAGGCCAAAAAGCACCTCTGCATCATTAAAGAGAAGGATATGCAGAAAGATCAATCTGCATAACACAACTGAGGTAGCATTTAATGTTTAGGAGGCTGTTGCTTCAGTTTCTGATGTGCAAACATTTCTGCCCTGGGATGTCATATCCCCTTATCTTGAGGCTCTGACCCAGTGACAGCCCTGGAGCATTGATTCAGCCATCTCCCTGTGCTCAACCATTTAGAGGGAGACACTGAGAAGGAGAAATAGGACTGTCACTTGGCTTCAAAGATTATGCATCACTACTTCAGCTAGCCCTATTTAAATTGCTTAGAGCCAACTGAAGGGAAAAGGAAGTAGCTTAGCCAGCTCTGTACAGAGCAGTACATGGACATAGGGCAAGTTTAGCTAAAGTGGAGGTGATTGCTCTTTACCTAAGGAGACCTGTCCCAGTGGTCCTACTACTCATGATTTTCAACCCTGTGGAATAAGATTACATAACAAAAGAAACCTCATTATATTTTATATTTGTAAATCAAGACATGACTCTCAAAATTTAACTTCAGTCATACCACTAAATTGATACTTAAAGCTGAACATTGAGATAATCTCACAGGTATTTCATTACGTTTCTTTTCTTCATAACCCATGAAAAACTTCACCTTTATTTTAAATTTTCAATATTTTAAATATATGATGCAAAAAGTGAATATTTTCTCATAGAGAGTAATCAAAGTGACATAAGAATCTAAAATATACACTGGTCAGGATATGCAAAATATTAGTCTGTGATGTTGGTCCAAGGAAATTTTTGTCATGATGTCTAACTACAACCTGTGGTATTAATCCTACCTGCTTATAAAGAAATCTTGGAATTGAGTTGCCCAAGAAGGTATTACATACACATAACACACATGCTTTTCACTACCTATAAATAAGAATGATTGTTTGACTGAAAAACATTATGACAATGTATCTATTTCTACATGTGAAAATTCATGTGTCATCTTGCTTTTGGCTGGAGTGGTTCTATCCATAAAAGAATTGTTCCTTTGTATCTAATTCCTAGTTCCATGGTTTTCCTCTCTACTTCGGTAAAAACTCCTGCACTTCAGGCTGAAAATAAGATTTTCATTGATTTCCATCCTTATTTCCCCTCACTTCAAACATTTGGTGACACAGTAGGTTTATTGACCCTGGAAGGAAAAGTGTATGACACAGTCACCTGTAGCCCCTCTTTCTATCATATTTTCCCATCAGCTTTTCTTCTCCAAAGAAATAAAGCCAAGTTTTCTACCACCCCGTATTTCCCTACTCCTTAACCCCAAATTATTTCACTGAAATTTTTGCTATTACCTGAGGATCTTTTTGTTTTACTCTCTACTCCAAGGGCTTCAGACAAGTATCAAAGTAGTAAGGTACTTATTTTTAAAAAGAATACAACCCACTTCCTCAGAGTAATTGTGGCAGCGAACACTTGATTTATCATAAAACTTTAATTCTACCAATATAGAACCCAGTTTTAGTTTTCAGAAACTGTTTTTAGAAAGTGAAAGTGATTATTTCTTTTTGCATTCTCCTAATTTTCCTAAACTTTAGTCATAACTCCTCTCAAACTTCATCTTCCCTCCTATAAAGGAAATTTTTAAGAAAAAATTTAGTCCTTTTTCTTAGCATTGATGTTTTGTGGAATCATGTTTAAAATGCTATGTTGGGAATCTAACACATTGTTGAGTCATCATGCTTCCATTAACTTTGAAGAAAAAAATACAGTATCCCCACACTCTTCTTGAATACAAATATTTTGTGTCTTAATCAAGACTTACAAAAACTATGGCTTAAAATCCAGCAGCTTTTTAAATCACTATTGAGAAACAAATATACTGAAGTATTAAAATCAGTACACTAATACCTCAAAACTAGGAACTTTGAACAAATTGTGGATTTTGCAGGCTATCACTTTGCAAGTGAGTTTTCAATGCTTATGCATTGGTTAGGAAAAATTATTTCTTGTAATGAGTCAATATTTCAAAATAAAATATGCTCTATTCTCCACTTTAAATAGACGATAATCTGAAAGAGATTTATGTTAAAATATATATAATGGGAAGAGATTTAAATAACTACAATTAATTGTTTTAAGCAAAAGTGGGTTAAGCTTTGTTATATATAGCTTTCATGTCCCTAGATAAACACAATACCAGTTTGGGAGGCTCAGAAACAGGTAAAAATTCATGATATAAAAGTGCATAAGCATCCATAAAAGCTTTTCTATTATCCCTACTAAGCTGCTCTACCAGATATAGATTGAAAGAGTCCATTATTAAAAGAGGGATCAAAATAGTCTGCAATTATGCCCAGTTAATCCCTTCAAAACAATGTGGTATTTCTTCACCAAAGAAATTATTTAAACAGAAAGAAAAATAACAACCATATAGAACAAATTAAAACTTTACCTTCAGATGCTACCTCAATTGTTATGCAGATTTCATTCTGTACATTCAGTGACAAGCAAGATAATAAAAATCAGATTGTTCTTTCCTAATAAAAGTATTTTAACATTATTTCCCAAATGACTGGAAATGCTTATAGCTCCTCAAGTATTTCCTATTTTATACTTCTATATACATTTGAGCACACTCAAAAGATGCCTTTAAATACTAATGTATTGAAAGGGTGAGCAAATACATCATGCATCCTTAGAATTTCTGGAGGCTGCACCTGAATGCATGTGCAAACACACATCGAATGACCACTGCCATGTACACACTGCTTGTTTAGGCTTTTTTAAATACGACGATCACATGTTTAAATGTCATGCTGGGATTTAGTTAACTAAGATGGCAGGTTCTTAAGGTAGAGAATTTATTATGCAGAAATTTTCCAAATGCGAGACTGAAAAAGAAAAAATTACGTCAACTTTTATTTATTTCTCATATAAATACAGGCAATTTAGTTCTTCCCAAAAATACAGGCAGATTAGATGAGTTAGACAGTAGTCAATTCATTTTGCATAGGAATGGCTCATTAAAAAAAAAGGGCCCTGCATTTGTATTAAGCTCTGATTGGACAGAGCACAAAATGAATTTACAGTGTCACTCAGAGATGTAGCAGGACTAATGAGGGAGGAATGGTGCTGTGCGGGGTGGGTAAATCTGTGGCGTGTTCATTCATTCCTTCAGCTCATGAAACTGAGGTGTCCCTCATTATGCATGTGTCCCAGGGGCATTCTTTAATATTTTAATAAATAACAACATCAGCCCAACAAGAAATTAATGAATAGTATCATTAATAATGAGCTGGAGTCTTGTAGTGATAGGACAGATATTAAATTGAACCACTGTGGTGCTATCTCTAGAGACTTGGGATATTTCCAGTGGCAAACAAGGAGTCTGAATGAAGCAACCACCGCTCTGTGCCAACAGCTTTTACAACAGGTTGGGAGTAATAAAAGAGGATTTTCTGCACGATAAAGTTAAGCCCTAGAAAATCTGCTGGTGTAGATCGGTGTGAAAAGTACTGCCAAACGTGATCCTTAATTAAACTTTAATTAAGATAAAGCTTTTATTTTTTTCCTCTTCCAAGAAAAGTAGCAGCCAAATGGGCCCTGGCTATTTTTTACCAAAATCTAACCTAAAATCATTTTGTATTATACCATAAAAATTATGCTCAAATAATATTAAGGTCTGAGTTAAATCCACTAAGTGAGAATATTATTGAATAGTTGAAACGGCATAACTTCTCTCCACAACAGTAAGAACATGTGTGCATATGTGTGGTTGTGTGAACAATGAAGGGCTTCCCTATCTTAATTTTTCTTTCTGTTATTTTTATATTTAAACTAATTTAAAATATTTATAATGTGTTTCACACTACTGAGAATATGTTTACTTTGATATCAATTACATAACTTTTCCATGAATCCTAGTCACAGATTGTATTTGGATTCTATAAAACTACTTGTAACTTTAATTCACAACATTTTTTTAAAAACTGCTTTAAACATTGAAAAAATTATTAACTTTAGCTTATATCCTTTGCAAAACCATGACAAATTTTTCCAAATTTTATTTATTTTAATAGTTTTCCTTTTGTATTATTGTAAGATAGAGTAGTAGTGTTCTGGTTTTTCTTCACTGTTCAACTATAAATGACACAAAGATCTCTTCTGCTAGTGACAAATTGCAGAATTTAAAATTATTATAAACAACCATTTGATTCCAAGTAATTTCCACAAGACTATTGAGTGTTTTTATTGTGGAGTTCTTATTTTTCTACCTAGTTTCTTTCACACTAGAAATACTAAAATATGATATGACTTTAAAATTATTTTTGCAGAGATTTGAATTATTTCTTACACTGATATTTTAATAGAAGAAAAGATGGTTGCAAGATATACACTGCTGCAATGGTTATTTTATGCAGCTGTATGCCTTACTACATGGTGAAAGATTTTTAACAGTTTGCTCAGTAGTAGACAATTTTCAGATTTATAAGAACCTTGGTATTAGAAAAAAAGAACCTTGGTATTGGATGGCATTAATAAAATCTATGTTAATTTTATTATGTGTATCACTAATTTTTGCTCTAACTTTTCAATTTATCATTGATATTTCACACATTATATAGACAGCTATCACTTGGTATAATTTCTAGAAATTTCAAAGCCTATTTCTGTTAACTATGAACAAAATTTTCCAATCTAATGTATGCAGGTTTTTTAATCACATGTGGGTTTTGATCAGTATGGAAGTATGAAATGATCCAGAACTAATGCAAGTTTACCTCTAAGAGAACTTCATAAGGTAGATCTATATTTTGTTCTGATCATCTCTAGTCTCCTCTTTCTCCTCTCATGTCTATAAGGTTTTAGTAAAGCCTGGGAATTATATATCCCTCCAGCTTCTAAATAGTGGTATAGGGATTGGATGAGTTAACTATAAGTAAAGCTATGACAAATGTAATTTTTATGGTATGCACTATGTCATTAAAATAGTCTAAAAGTGATGGAGTGGTTCTTGTCAATTGTTGACTTAGGGCAATAGGTAGAGGCCTTGAGGTGTGGAGAAAGGAGAATGTCTTGTTAATTATCATTAATAGGCTTGTAAGTAATGATAAGGTGCTGCTGACAGAAAGGTAAGTCCATGAAATGACAGCAAGAGCTAGGGCCCTCAAATGTAGTGAAAACACAATTATTCCTAGCCCTATGCATCTCATTTTATTTGTCTCTGAATTCGGTTCATTCGGTCTCCTTTTTAAAACATATATACACAGGTTTCTGGTCAAATAAACATATATATCAGTGAACTATTTCCAACTCCCAAATTATATGTTTTCACAAGAAAGCTTGATCTTTCAAACTGAGCTACCAAATATTGTGTCAATAAGATCTTTTTGACCTCAGAAATTAATTCATTTCTAGTTTATTAAAAGCAAACAATTCCAAGTGAATTGTATTAAGCATCATTGTGGTAACAACAGCACAGTCTCTATTGTTATAACAATGTGCAAAAGCATTTTCTAATTGTGCAGTTGAGGCTGTATAATTTATATAACATATTCATAGAGTATAATCTTAGCATATTTGTATTATTTGCAGTCTCCATCTATTTACTGATTGTCTTAGTTACTTTTATCATTGATGAAGCAAAATACCCAATACTAAAGGTTAAAGGAAGGAGGAGAGGTTTATTTCAGCTCACAGTTTGTAGAAGTTTCAGTCCATGGTCAGCTGGCTCCAAACCAGGGCGGCATGGCAGAGGAATGTCACCGAGGAGAAACAGTTTCTGCCATAGTGTGGCAGGCAAAGGCAGGGAAACAACAGCAAGCAGCAGCAAGCCTCCCTTTCCCTTTTATCCCACCAACACACAACCTTTTGTGTGGTGCCATCCCCACACAAGGTTGGGCTTCAACTGTTCACAACTACATCTATGCTAAACCAATGTAGTTATTGCACACCCTTAATCCCAATTTCATATACTTTACATTCAGCCACTTTCATAAAGCCTAACCTACAACTGTGTGAGACTTTGGGGATACATCCAGATACAAGCCTTAAAACTGATTATTTAAGTGGATCATAAATGGGTTTTATTATACTTGAAAAATTTTACAAAGGTACAAATATGTT
>RJWT010014115.1:0-21292 GCA_004365215.1 Cuniculus paca
CTGCTTTTAAATACTCCAGGATTTCTCCAGGGCTCTGTGTACCGCTAGCTGTCCCCCCACCTGCTGCTTTATAACAGGCACAAATTCCTGCCCCCAGCACCACCCCTCCCCCGCCACCCTGTTGATGATTTTCAGATTGTCCCCAGCTTGAATTTTCTTATCTGAGCTCTAAAGCCATGTTTCTGGTAGCTTGCTAGACATACTCACCTGTTGCCCCATTGTTACCTCAAAACCAACTGTGTAAAGTTAAACCTGAAGAGCCTGTTGCTGTGCCTACTAAATATTTGTTAATCCATTAGCCCTGCTGCAGGCTGAATTCCTTGTCATATTCTCACCTGATTGTATGTATTGATCTAATGTGTGCCCTTTCCCGGTCTCCCACACACTGAGCCCTCCCACTGAACTGCATTCCCCAGCCCTTTATTTTGAGGCAGGGTCATGCTAAGTTGCTAATTGCCCAAGCTGAACTTGAACTTGCCATCCTTCGACCTCAGCTTCCCAGAGTGCTAGGATTACAGGCGTGCTCCATCACAGCTGGCTGCAGAGATTTTAATATGAAGCTAGTATCTCTGGAAAACTGTAAGAAACATATTAACTGAGCTTGCATTAGAGAACTGGTTGTCTGAATCCTGGTTATATCGGTCCATGCCTGTTAGGAACCAGGCACCAAGCAGGAGCTGAGCACCCAGAGAAGGTGTGAGGCTTCATCCAGGTTTACAGTGGTTACTGCCCGAGCGCCACTGCCTCTCACATCCCCGGGTATTAGATGCTCATAGGAGTGCACGTGGTGCTGTGAACAACGGTGCATGCGATGGACCTAGGTCACAAGCTCCTTCGAGACATCCAGAAGCTACCTGCCACCATGAAAAGTTGTCTTCCAGGAAACCACTCTCTGGTGCCAAAAAGATTGAAAACTGCTGGTCTAATGGACAAAACCAGGAGAACCCACACTTTTTTCAGCTTATACCTTTTTGTAGGCTTTTGAACCTGGAACCTGGAACTTCTAAACATTAATCTCAAAACTACATGATACCATAATTTATATAGCTGCTTGTCCAATATTGAACACTTAGGTTGTTTCTGGTTTTAATCTTACAAGCATTTCTGTATAATGAGCATTATCCTACATGTATCTTTGAATATATTTCAGATTATTTCTGCAAGATCAACCACTAAAAGTGAAGTTAGTGGATGAAGTTATGAACATTAGTGGGGCATGATGGCTTGTGCCTGTAATCCCAGCCCTCAGTAGGCAGAGGCAGGAAGTTCGCCATGAATTTGAAGCCAGTCTGGGCTACATAGTGAGTTCAAAGCCAGACTGAACTACATAGCAAATCCCCATCGAATCCCCCCCACCAAAAAAAAAAAACTGTTAGGAATATCATTTACCTATTATGCTGATTTCCCCGCAGAACACCGCCGTTCTTGTGCCCACCCGGAGGGTATATGTACCGCTTTGCCTTTTCAGAATGACAGAGAATATTACCTTGTTTAAATTTATTTGTATTTCTTCGATTGTGACTGAAGCTGAACATGCAGATATCTTTGTCTGTCTAAATTTAGTCATTCTTTGTGCTGTCCTTGTGAATTATTGTTTCGTGCCTCTTCCTCATTTATTTATTATGGTCCTAATGTCTGTGTGATTTATATGGTCTATTTATATGCTAAGCGTATTTATCTTTTGTCATACACATTTCTAACTGGGTTAGGTCTTTAAGAGCTAGAGGGACTTAAGAAATGCAATTGGAGAAAGACCTCCATTTGTGACGAGAGAAGTAGCAGACCTCACAAATAGGAAAGTGAGGTCCTGCAGGCCTCCCAGGGCTGGTGGGGCCAGTTCTCCATGGACTGGGAGAGGTGAATGGGCGTCCTGTATTCCGACCACATTAATGCACGTACCCTATCTCAACTTAAGGGAAAACCGTGTGCAATGAGTGTTGTTTACAGCTCTGCAAAATGCCAAAGCTTTCATCCCCAAAGCGGATTTTCTTGTGGTAATTTCACCTCAGTCCACGACCCTTCATTGGTCACTGTCTTTCTTTTTTAAACAATGTAGCTCAGTTATCTAACATGCCCTCAGGGCTTGTATCAATAGCTCTTTCCCTTGTTAGGCTGTGAACCACTTTTCTTAAGACACACTTGGCACTTAAACTATTTGTAGAAACACTTGAAGCAGCACTGAGAAACAAGATGACCTTTTTAAGCTTTGCGATGCCAGAGACAATTTTTTAATGCCTTTTCAGATGCGTAACAACTCGGCTTAGCGGACTGCTTGTGGAAGACTGGATGGTTTATCCACCTCTGGAGGAGGGGTAGCTCGGGGTTGGAAACCTCAGACACAAGTGGCTTGGGTTTGGAACCTCTCTGCCCACTGCAACACATCAGCTGGCCTAAAATTTTGTAATCAGAGACAGAGTATGTGGGGATTAAGTGTGATAATATATGTCAGATACTTAGTAGAGCACTCCACACATGGTGCCTGCATCAAGAAGTGTTGACACTATTTTATTATCCTGTTGGAACTACAAAATATGATTTCAGATGACTATGAAAGCAACCCTTTGGTTGGCTGATTGGTTGGTTTTTGCAATCTTTCTGCCTCAACCTCCCAAGACCTGGGATTACAGGTAGGTACCTGACTGAAAGAAGCCCTTTTTTTCGAGGGTTTTAAAACTACAAATCCAAGGATATACTTACATAGGTTCCATTCATATTATCTACTTTAAGTTCTTTACTATAGGATAAATTTTTTTTTCCTGACTTTGGGGTCCAAGATTCTATAAGTAAATGTCTTGGCATTGTCCTCTGGTTGTTGAATCGCAGTGAGCCTCTTAATTTTTTGTAATCACTTCTGCAAAATTTTCTTCCATTATAACTTCAATTAACTATCCAATTCAGTTTGTTCACACTTACTATTCAAAGGTTATGTACCTTGACTTTACTATGAAGATTAATTTTTTTGTATTTCTCACCCACTGATTTTAACTTTTGTGTTTTAGATTTGAATTTGAGCTTATTTCTATTTTGCTTTCCATAATTCAGTGCTAATTTTTACTTTTTCAGTTGTATACATCATCTCTAGCATTGCTATTTTCTGTGCCTTATTTCTTTTCCTTTACTTAAAAGTAGCAAATGTAATTTGTGTTACTAATTTTTAGTTTAAAAGTCAACTCCTTGCAGAATGCTTTGCATACAATAAAATGCATCCATTTGAAGCACACAGCTCCTTGTTCCAACACAGGCCTGCGGAAACACTGCCTACCAAGGGAAGAACCACCCCATTGCCAAAAAGGCTGCTCGGCCCCCTTGTGTTCTCTTTGAATGGCTCTGGCTTCCTTCTTCATCTCTGCATATCAGATCTCAGCGCTTCCCTCCAGACCAACACCCTAGTTCTTCTCTGCTGTGTCCCCTCAGCATCTAACAGGCTGCTGACCGAATAGGCATCTACCATGTAATTCTTGGATTACTTCTAATTGTGGATTCTGTAACCATTGTCTTTCATAACTGATTCCAAACTGTGCTCCAAACGTTTTTTTCATTTGTGTTTCTTTTGCAGTTTCTTGTTTGTTGTGTTTTCCTTTTTCATACTTGGTATTTTTCTCGAAGGTCTTTTTGACGCTGACCATGGTATTTTGAGTTCGTGTTTTGTTCAGTAAGTGGTTATTGAACACCTCTCTCTGCCAGGCACATTAGATACAGTAGTGAGCAAAAAAGATTCAGGACTCTCGAGTGTGAGGCTTACAATCTAGTGGGAACTCACTGTTACTATAAGAAAAAAGCTTTCCGCTGTTCTTCACTGTGTTACTCACCCAGAGTGCTTATACCACACACACACACACACACACACAATACCAAGGCTGGTGCCTTAGCGTGGCATATAAAAACCTGAACCCAGGTCAAGGCTGAGGGCTCAGACGTAGAGGGTGATTCAGAAGGGATGCCGAAGGTTGAAATAGATTTTTCTAATTGAGTATAGGGAATTTTAGGAAAAGAGGCATTTAGAATGCATCACTTAAGTTGTCTGGTTTGGGTTGTTGCCTCTATAAAATTCCTCCTGTCTTTGGAAGGAAATACTGGTCACTGCTGCCATGAGGAAAGAAAGGTGGACAGCTTCAGTTCACAGTGTGTTAACTGCAAGAATCTGAGTTTTTGTTCAAAATCCAGAAAACAATTAAGTGATACAGATTTAGACCTCAGAGGGGAGGTTCTGACTGCAGAAACAATTGAAGCCAGTGGCAGATATGTAATAGTTGACATCTTGGGCAGAGACTTTATTAAAAAGAAGTTATACAGGTCCGCGATATCACAACGTGCAAAGCAGCAGAACTCAGCAGGCCTGCAAAGGAGGTTAGGAAGGGGTAAACAGTAGATCAAGAAACCGAGAGGAGAAATAACTGAAGGTGGACTCTTCTATGCAGCGAATGGAGATACAGCAGTAAAAGAATGCAAATATTAGGCCAGTGGGTGGAGCTCAGTGGTAGAGGATAGACTTTGCCTACAGAAAGCCCTAGGTCCAAAATCCAGCACCAAAAAAAAGAAGGAAAAAATATTTGCAAGCAACCCCCAGTAAAAGATTGCTTATCACATGTCTCAGGAAAATCCTGACTTTAAAAGCTCTTTTATTAAAAAATTGTGCTAATTTTTTAATTACCTAAATTTGGTACATGGCCTGTGTATATACTGAGTGCCCTTTGGGTATTAAGACTTGAATCTTGGCCCTTGTGGACAGATCACAGCGGCGCAGAATGTAGAGTAGTCAGGTGGCACAGCCTCAAAGATGCATAAGGGCAACCCCATTGGGAAGCGACAGCAAGGTCCAGGATCACACCAGCATCTCCTCTCTGCCCCATGGAGTATGGAAATATGCTAGAATTCAGCAGCTTCCTCTTCACGACAGACGGAGAGGCATTGTGTTAGCTGGTCAGGTCACGCTACAGATGCAAAAGCAGATGTGAGCAGCCAAGTGCTGGAATCAGTGCTCGTGGCCTGCATTTGGCCCACTGTGGTTTGCCGAGGAGAACAAGTGAAGCAAAACCTCAGGCACTAAAGAGCTTTCCTTCCTGCCCACTGCGCTGCTGGGAAACTGGAGTAGTGGGGTAACTTCAGAAAGCTGTTTGGTCCTTGCAGGACCAAAAGAACAGCCACTTAGAAGAACCTGTGGACACCTGAGATCTGCTGGTGGACCAAGGGCAAAGGCTGGTAGACCATTGGGTGGACAAGGAAAGCCCAATGGGAATCTCCTGCTCAAAGAAGCATTAAGAAAATGGCAAGCTTCCAGAGAGAGGGAGAGCGGTATTGGCATGAGTGACCTCGTCTTACTGCTTCTGAAGATGCAGTCTGCTTCCTCCTGTGTCGTTCCATTGTCCTTTCTGTTCATTTTTTATGCCTGCCTTTTTTTTTTTTCTCTTTTTTGCTGTGCCGGGGATTTCAGCCTGCCTTATGTAGGTTAAAATGGATGACCTTTAACACGTAGCTGGACTACACTGTGTGTATGGAATGTTCTTTGTATTTGTTTTTTGAGGTAGGGTTTTGCCACACAGATTGGGAATCCTCCTGCCTCTGCTTCCCATGTCCTGGGATTATGGGCATAATACCACCTCTCCTGGCTCTGTGCATGTATTCAGTGTACTGTTTGATCCTTTGAAAGGTTCATGCTCAGTGATAGTCAAGATGCTGGTAGCCAGAATGTGTTCATATATAGGTGATTTTGCTTTGTAGCTGGCAAAAAGAAGTGCAAATGATAAAAACCAGACCAGAGGCAGGACTGAAACAACTGCTGGTTTGGCTGTCCCACAGAGTGTAAGGGCTCACCCAGACCTGTGTCTGCCTTCCCAGAAGAACGAATTGTTCATGCAGTAGCACCTTTGTGGTTCTGAGCCAGTTGCTTGGGGGAGAGAGTAGCACCCTGAACATAATGTAGTGCTGGAGGAGGGGCGAAATGGAGAGGAGGGGACAAAATGCAAGGGAGGAACCATTTCATCATTTCAGAAGTGTGTCACATTTTGAACCATGACTCTTGATTGCTTAGAAATATTTAGTGCCAAGATTAGAACTGCATTTCTTCAGGTGAGGACTTTGAAGAATTGGGAGACAAATAATATACAGCAGAATCTTACACTTTTATTCAGTGAAAGATATTGATAGTGTTAAACAGTTTTCTGATTTTCTTAAACTTTGGAAGAACTTCATTTTATTTTGTTTTGTTCCATTCCATGCAATGCCACTTTTCTGATAGTCATTCTGAACTAGTCACTGGCTTCTAAAAAAAAAAAAACATTGTGGTAACCACTGTTACACGTCTTGTTTTTCCAAAAGCCCATGCAGCCTCCAGGGTGAAACATTGAGACAATGGATAATGCATTTGGGCTGCAGCACAGTGATAGAACACACGCTTAGCATGCATGACATCCTGCATTCAGTCACTACCCCCACCCACCCCCAGGAAAGGATTCACAGGGGTAAATATCTGTTGTAAAAATAAGTTTGCATATGGATCAAAATACTAGAATTAAATTGTTTTGTCATCTCTCTGTTTCCATCACCATAAAAAAAGCTGCTTTGGAGGAGCATGTGGGTGTGAGGGAGAACAGAGATACTGTGTTACAAATAACCAGCCTGCTGTACAGGAAAGTGCTCCAGAAATTTCTGTTAGCTTACTTACCTCGCCACCTAAAGTCTTGGTAGTTAGTAGGTCCCCATGAGTAAAATCTGTAGCTGATAGATTGTATTATAAAATTTTCTCATATCTCTTTATAACTGAATGAGCCCCACTTGTCTAGCGGCTGCAGGTGTACAAGCTACCCCCTTTGCAGGACCATACCATTTAGGATTGATCCTGAACGCTCAGCTACTCCCCTGCAAATTGTCCAGCTGGTTCTCTTAGGGTTAAGATCAGAATCTCAAGAGTGTCTTCAACTCCTATATTCTGTCTTTCTCCTTTATGGTTCCTCATATTGCAAGATTGAGTTTTACTCTTGCTTTTGAATGCAAAAAGACCTGCCACTCACTTCTGTAATGTAAAATTTCTTCTTTCTTTGGAAAAATTTATATTTAAAACAAAACTTGCACTCTAGATTTCCCAGTTTGGGTGCCTCTCACCACACCCTACCTCATTCCCCTAGACGTCCTCTTTTTTCTCTTTTCTTTGCCTCTGCTTCTATTCTGCTACTGGTAAATGTTACTATTAGTATTGCATCAGTTATTTAGCTGGTGTTTAAAGTTAAAAGCAGTGATCTGAGATCATTATAGACTAGAGGAAATGGTGTCTGACATCTCTGACTCTGGCTGCTTCCCTTCGGTCTCTTGTCTTTGAATACAGAGTAGGTGGAGCAGCCAGGGCTGAAGGCCATGACTCTGAGTGTGGGAGCATGGCCAGTTAAGAACCCTTGGTTCTTCTGCATGGATAATTACCCGGACTGGTCCATCCGCTGTGCACATACTCGTGTGCCCCCAAGGATGTGGGACAAAGGCAAGGCCATGACACAAAGAGAGGACAATAATTGCATTAAGGATAGCGAAGAAGAGTAAGAACAGCCTTTATTTATTGAATCTCTAAGTACCAGGCTTCATGCCAGCATCCAAACTCACATAATAAAGCCTCGTCCTCCCGGCTGCACTGAGCAGTATTATACATGTTTGACAGATGAGGAAACATGGCTTTGTGTTAAGAAGCTTGCCCTAGTTCACACTGCAGTAGGAGCTAAGACAAAGATAGGAACCCGAGCCTGTCTGATTTGAAAGCCTTCAGTTGAATGCTTGCCTAGACCACAAGTGCCCTTTGTCTGGCTGGGCTGCATGCGTGCGTGCATGCGCGTGTGCACGTGTCTGTACACATGCGTCCACTCGTACAGACGTAGTCACTTTCAAGATGAAGAAAGCACTTTGGCATAATGCCACACTTCCTTACAAAGCCCAGAGCTTTATGTTTTATGTTAAGGAAGAAGAAGTGAGAGTCAAAACATGGGACAGAAATTGGAAAGCCGGCCACTGTCTAGGTTCTGTTTGTGCATTTGTAATGCATCATTAAACCTCTGAATTCTTGGCTCATCTCTGTACAATAACAGTTCAATTACCCATGTTAATGGAGGGAGACCAGATGTGAAGAACTCTAAAGAGCCAGTAATCTAAGGAGTATTTCAGGAGCTGTTTGCAATTTGTATGTGACTCGTTGGGGATAGATTTATTTTCCTAAATCTGTTTGCTTAGTCATCCAAGAATAGCAATGGATTGGCCTGTCCCCCTAGCAAAGATCAAAGTGGATTATCCACTGGGGAATACTCTATAGTTAATTCTAGAGGAAAAGCTTTTAAATTCATTGAAAAGCATAGCCTCAGACATGCTGACACCTTTTTCTTTTTTTCTCTGAATTCATTTAGAACTTACGCTGTCAGGAGGATAAGAGATGCCTTCAGAGAAAATAAAAATGTAAAGGATCCAGTAGAAATTCAAACCCTAGTGAATAAAGCCAAAAGAGACCTTGGGATAATCCGTCGACAGGTAAGATGGTTTGGTGATACACTGGTTTTCATTAGGAGTCTTCAGCTCTGACATTTCCGCCTTGATTGGCCCTCACTGCTTTTGCTGTTTATGATTTATACCACAGGATCATGAAGCTCTTTGCCTTTTTCTAATATAAATGTAGAAAGATGAATTATATTACAGAATTCAAGGACAACACGAAGGCAAGTATCACCTTCCCAGAATTTCCAGGGACTGCATCCTTCTGGGAAGGTGAGCTTTCATAGATTTCTAAATGTTGATGTTTTAAGTGTGAAAAACTTCGCGTGCTTTTAAAGTGTCCTACACATGTATGTAGACATATGTCACAGAACGAATATACCCTCCTTTTCCTAGCATTGTCCATCACAGTGCAAGAAGACTGGAATGTGTGATGAACGGCAATTGTGTTTCACATGCAAGATGTCAGCAGTGCAGATTTACAAGTCTGCTGACCCCTTAAAGGACCCTTACAAGGTTTTCTTTTATTTTGTTTTGTTATTTTCCATTCTGTGTAAGTGCCAGGGATCACCTTGAACTGGGCTGCCTTTTGTCATTTATAAGGTAGGTGGAGCATCCATGCCAGCCTGGTCTCCTGGGTGGTAGGATAGTCTCATTCTGCAGGAGTAATTAGCATATCAAAGGCTAAAGTACTCCTCTATCAATTAGTTTTCTCACCGTGTAAGAAAATTACCCTTTTCACTATTTTTCTCTCATTTAGCAGCAGGCACATCATAAGCTCCATTCCTACTTTCATTTCTTTTTTTCTTTTACTTGCAGTAATTTGTTTACAGAGGGAAACCCCTGGGTGTTTCTTTGACATCCTAAGGGGGATCCCTGCTTGGCTGGCATTCCTTTAGTCTTCACCTGACCCTTCTCCATTGACTCTAAACAGAATTCAAACAAAAAGCAGTATTAGAAGCTGTCGTGTATTTTATGTAAAGAATATCTTGAGTCTGTTGCCAGCTTAATGGAACACTGCCTTCCACAGTAACATTTCAAACTCTGATAATCCTACCTGAGGTCTGCAGTTATCTAGCAGCAGTAGAATAACCATCACATTCAAAGAAGCCTAGGAAATAATTATTAATGAAAGAGAATAGGGAAGTTCAGAGGAGGAGTGCTGCACTGCACATTTGCATGTACTTTGAGGTAGCAGATAAATGAGTCGCCAATTTGGAAAATTCTAGAACAGTAGCATTTTCCAGTCACCAGCAATTAGGATTTCATGAGCTCTTCAGAATTTAGAAAACAAGATCTGAATCCATATTGTGCATAAACTCAGATACATTCAATTCTGTGGATTTTTCTCCATGTAGAAATTGGGAAGGATTTTCAAATCAGGCTGATTTTATCTTTCATTTGAAAGCATTCAGAACATCAGCTGCTTAGAAAGTAATCTGTGCCACTATTTCTTGCATTAGCTCATAACTGTCTGTCACTTCTTGGTTTGAAGTGCTCAAACTACTCTTTGAAGTGAAGGCCAGCGCTGAGGGCTGCTCCGCGGTAGAGCATTTGCCTGGGTTCCCTGCCCGCCCAGCTCCACACACTCGAAAGACCCCGTCCCTGTCCACAGTGAAACCACGCTGCAAACCTAGGCGAGCGTCCCTGGAGTGGGTGCGCAGCAAGCAGGGCGAGGGCGCCCTCCCCAGGACAGCTGGACAACTGCACCCTCCTGCTGGAGCTGCTGGCTGCCTCTGCAGGCCAGGACTTATAAGTACCTGGTGCAACAGCATGTAATCCCCTGCAGAAAGCCTGACGGATGTGTGCAGGCTCCAGGAGAGCACCTCAGCCACGTACACCTCAGCAACTTCCCTTTCGCATCAGGCCTTCCTGAATCCAAGCAGTGTTCACCACAGAGCAGGAAGTGTGGCAGACTCCCAGAACCCCTTGCTACAGCTAGATTAAGTTAGCCCTGGAGCAGAGGCCTAGCATGAGTAGAGACACCATGCTCTTTCACACTGTCCTCTGCACCAGCCGCTGGTTTTGCCCTCTCCCCTGCCTTCCTATGTCTGCTGTGCTGTGCTGTGCTCACACACAGCCTGAGGGGTCTTTAGCAAGAGGATGAACAAGACCAGGTTACTCCCTGCTTAGCTCCCTCCAGTGTTGTCACTGGACAATAAAATCTGGAGTCTTTCTCAAGTCCTTGCGGGTGCACCACAACTCTGGCCTCTCATACTGGCTCCGTTGCCGTCTCACTGGCCTGGCATACCTGCCAGCTTGTTCACCTCTCAGCCTGTGCGCCCTCTGCCTGCAGGAGGCTCTGCAAGGATTCTCCGTGGCGCTTTCACCTTCCCACCTAAGACTGCCCGGACTTCAGCTTCACACAAGGGCTTCCTGGCCCACTGCCTGATGAAACAGCCGTCCTCCCCAGCCCGGCCTCAGCACCCATCAGTACCTACTGGGATATCACTCTGCCTGCCTTATTTTCTGCCAACCCCACAAGGCCATACAGCTGTTCAGACAGGGATCTGACCTTTCTGTCATGGTCACCACCACCTGGTGGGCAGAAGGAGGGCTCTGGGGTCAGCCTGCCTGCATTCCAGGCCTGACGCAGCCTACCAGCTTTAGGACCTTGAGCAAGATCTTTAACCTTAGTGCTAATGGAAGATGCAGATGAGGATAGCAGGCTTGTAGTAAGAACCCATTACATATGAGAAGCCCCTGAAATGGTGTTGGCACATAATGAGCACCCCACAAGTGCTTTATTATCCAGGGCATCTAGGACAGTGTTGCCTAGAGCTGGATGCTCAGTGTTAGTTGACTAGGCGAAAGGCATGCAGACTTTGTCCCAAGACTGTACACCTCACTGAAGAGTTCTGTGCTGCCAAAATCTGGATATCTTGCAGCCACCCAGAACTCTTCTCCCGAAGGAATGAACCGTGAAAGGAATTTCTGTCACTCTCATGAGCTGCGCTGTCCTTCATATCAAGCAGCTCTTCCCCCAGAGCATTTGGACCCAAGCCCCTCCCCCCAGGACGTGCACCTGTCATAGCTGCACCTTCCTGTAGACAGGAAGCCCTCAGCCACTGTCCCAGCTGCCAGATGTGCTCATCTCCACCCTCAGGGCAGTGACCTGTGTCCTAACCTTCTGGTCTCTCTCAGAGTGCAGCTTCCTCAGTCCCTTCAGTCATCTGGTGCTATGAGGCCAGCACAAGCCTGCTAAGATTTTGCAGTTTTTAAAAAAGTTTCTGATCAAAATGTTCCCCTGTTTGCCTGGATAGAGAAACTATACAGGAAAATAGATGCCTTGACCAGGTCTAATGCATAGACTCAGAAGTCCAAGGACATGAGTTAGTAGGAACTGGAAGATAACGATACTCTTCCATCATCCTGGCCTTTGTTCTTGAGGTGCTTAAAGACCTCATCAACCTGACTCGGCCTCTCCACAGATGCTTAGTCTACATTGACTACCCTGAGGGCTTCAGGTTGGCATCAGGATTTCCTGTGGGCCTTTGCAGAGCTGCTCAGGATTCATTGCATTTCTAGGAGTAGCAGGTGGTTTTTTCTTTCATGGTGAGCGAGTCCACCTCCTTTTGTTCATTCTCCACGATTATGGCCAGACATGGACCAGTTCTTTCCTTCCACCAACTCCGTCCCTGAAAGTACAGTCTGGTCTGTCAATCTCAAATCTTTCCAACTACTGTACATCCATCTCGCTATGTCCCAGAACTAGTGGAGACATTCTTCTACTTTCTCAAAAGCTGCCTTTACTTCCATAAAGACAGTTCTGGGAAGACAAGTTTGACCCTTCAGCTCTCAGGAGATCCTCCTCTGCTGCGGCTTTACTGACATTTTGCATGGATGGCGAGAGTCTCTGAAACAGTGTTTATTTTTCCCTGCATTTGTTGTTTTGTCGTCAGTGTTCAAATGACATTCAGGACAAGTGTTCGCCAGGGACTCCACACGTGCTGCTGCGAAATGAGACGCGAGGGAAAGTGCCGCCTTCTCTCCCACAATCACTGCATGTGCCCAGACTGTGGCAGGGCCTGAATAAAAGCAATGTCTTCTCCACAGTCCTCCTCCTCTCAGAGCAGCCTGTTAAAAAGTAGGTTTGTCCTCGGTCTTGTAGGGGAAAGAAGATAGTGCGCCCTGTCTCTGCCCACATGCATGCATTTAAATTAAGCGTCTTTTAGATAGTTTAGGGCAGTGAGGCAAACCTTTTAGAGCTTTCAGTGACAACAGACAGCCCACTGCGGCACATGTGCCATGTTGTTGCCCCTGGTTTAAGAGAATTTCTAAAGTGTACTTGGCTGTTATTTTGATGCCATAAAGGGAAATCGATCTCTGCATCAGGGGCATTTAAAACACGTGAAAAGAATTACACATGAATCACAAAACCAGCCCAAATGGCAGACGAGTGGATAAACAAAATACGGTCTCTTACTCAGCCTAGGAAACACTACTCAGCCTTAAAAAGTAAGGAAAGTTCTGCAGTAAACATGGGCAAACCATGAGGGCATTATGCTCCATGAGATAAGCAAGACACAAAGGGACAAAAACCATGTGATTCCACTTATGTGAGATGTCTGAAGTAGATTCATAGAAACGGAAAATAAAATGATGGCTACCAAGGGCTAGAGAGAAAGGCAAGTTCATTGAATAGAGAATCTCAGTTTAGGAAAATGAAAAAGTTCTAGAGATCTCTTTCACCAAAATGTTAATATACTTAACACTATTAAATTACATATTTAAACATAGTTAAGGTGGCAAATTTTGGGCTTTTTCCACAATTAAAAAAAAAATCTTCCCTAGTGAATTACAGCTAGTCGTCAATTATTTTTAACTGAGAAGAATAAAAAGTAAATGCTTCATACACTGCTAATAGTGCTTAGGAGGCATAGGAACTTTAAGTGGTTTGAAGCTTAAACTAGTGAATTTACATCTGTGAACCTTTAGTGTGTATCTGTGAGCCTCTGTCTTCTTATCTATAAGATTAAAGGACTATACTCTCATTTCTGAAGCTACTTCCAGTTCTAAAATCCTGTGGCTCAATATCCTCATAAATATCTGTCTCCTTTTCTGTTGCAGAACCTACCAAGACATTTTTGAGTAGATTACTCTAAGCCCAGTTTTCCTTACCCATATTTCAGCACAATTTGAACGCAAGAGTTCAGGCTATGGATGAGCCCATGCAGGTATTTATGCCATCATAAATGCCTGAACCCCCTCCGTCTGATGCTTCTGCCACCGGGAACTAGAATGGCTTCATTCATTTTATCGGCACCTTTGTTGTTACCCTTCTTCCTCCCTGGCGGATGGTATCGGTATTAGAGCAATTCTCTAGTAAACCGTTTTCTTCCCAGAAAATGAAATGAAATAGTTGAAGAACACTGATATGATAACTTCTGGGCAAGAGAGATTCACATGCTTCCCCAAACCCCAACTAAATGGTACTAGTTTCTTCTTGGATGGACCTCTCTGTTCCCTGGCTGGCTTCTCAGCTCCCTTAAACACAGTCTCACTAGATTGGTGAAAGCCAATTATATTTTGCAATTACCCATAGTTTCTTTCCCTAGGTATTTACTGAGTGTGCATTCTGTGCCATGTAATTATGAATTGATTCGACAAGCTCTTTGGAGGTAGAACCAGGGTGGGATTATGAGGGCCAGCAGAAATTCTAGACTTTTTTTCTTATTGTTCAGTTCTAGGTCACCTCTGTTACTCACATAACAGAACAGAAATAGAGTTTAAAAGTGCATCTCAACAGCACTTTCCTCTGTGCCTGCATAGCTCAACTAAGATTAGGTCAAAGGAACAATCTACATACTCATATAAAGCCGTCAGAAGTAGGGGAGATGTAAGTACTTTGTCTTGGACTTAAGTAAAAACCCTCAGGAAAGCACCCTGAACTCATAGTCATCAGAATGGCCCCACAAGTGAGCCCCATATCTTTTACATATATGGAGTTTTTCAGTATGAATGAAAAATGCCCCACACCCCCATCAAAATTTAACAAAGTGGAACAATAAGAAGAGTTGTGTAGTTTATAGCTGTACCTGTATATGGCATTCATTTTTCTGTTTTTTTCAGTCTGTTCACCACATAGCTGTCCTCCCAACCCCTTCAGACAAGAAAGTACACTAGTTTTTTCTCATTTTTCTAGAAGCTCCAGTAAGTACCCAAGCCTGGGACAGTAGTGTTCCCACAACTGGCATTAGTGTGAGAGGGATGCTTCTTGTTGGTTGAAGTTTAAATTTGCTTGCCCAAGGTTAGCTTGCATAAAACAAAAGTCCATCTGCTTTCTAGAAGATTACTGTCTTCTGCATCTTTTGTATATAAAAGTAGTTTTTTAGTGTATTCCAAAATGTAGAAGAGCCCAGAAAGAATTGCTATTTTATAGAAAAGGTTTACAGGGGCTTTGCCAGGGAATTTTCACATGGGACCGGCCATTCTCTCTGGAATGCCTTGATGATATGTTGCTGAGGCACCCCGGAAACAGGAATTACTAGTTTTGACCGTGGTGCAGAAAGCACATCGGTCTCATAGGCAGGAGTCTGCACCAGCACTCACCTCAGTGCAAAGTTACCTCCTGATCTGGAGTAGGCTGTTATGCCCAATTTACCACATCCATAAGGAGACTGTGTTGTCGAGGAGGAAGGTGATGGCGGTAGTGATAATGCATATCACCATTGCCTCCTTGTCCATCTCTGTGCACCATACGTGTAGAACCCATGGTCTCAGTTTCTTCTAACAGCAGGCTTGTGAGAAAGACAGTGTGAGACTCACTTTTCAAGTGAGGAAACTCAGATTTGGTATGTTTGAATAATTCTCCAAGGACACACAACTGGGAGCATAGCAAGTCGCATCCATTCTCTCCTATAGGTCAGCTCTCAGGAGAGGATTTCCAGTGTGGGAGGCAAGCAGGACACTGAGGATGACAAAAGGCAGGTGGTGGGAGATGAGTATCTCCTTTTTCTGAGCCTTCACTTAGCACTCCTGCTTGAAGGTAGCAGCTTACCCTCTGCAGGCATGTGAACAGCTTGATTTCTAGATGCCAGGCACCTTTATCCTTCCTCAAAAAACCTCTCTGCCTTCCAAAGAAGGAAAAAAAACCACACTCTGAAAATGTGGACGTGTAGCCTGCTTATTTAAGTGTTTGCTCAGAATCTGCCCCAGAGCCGAAGGCTGCAGCCCCAGTTGCTCTCTCCTGACAAGCGCTGGCCGAAGTGCCCTTCAGCAGATACTTTTTGGTGCCTTGCTGCGTGGCTTGTCCTTTCAAGTAACCAGCGTTGATGGCAGCCATGCCTGTGCAGAAGATCCTCCCCCACGACGACAGAAGAAAAGCCGCACATCTTCTAGGAAGGGCAACAAAAGGGGCTCCCCCTTGCTTATGTTAATTTGTGTTTCTATCCCACATCCCCAGAGGTGACAGGGAAGTGACGACCTCCGTGTCTGAGGAGGGATGCTCATTTCCTCAGCCCTGGAGGTCAGTGGCTGAATTTTCTCTTCAGAGCCAATGGATTTTACCTGAGTATATGTGAAGGACAGTTTGCTCAATGCTGTGTGAGGGATTTCTCCAGATTATATATTTCTCAGTCTAGAAAACCATTTTAAGGTCGCTCACCCAGACATAACAGGTATGATAAGAGAAGAAAGGAGGTTTTTCACAAGATCCACCTCAACATTAGCACTTACTCAGTTGCTGTCTGTCCTTGGTTATGATACTTAATCTCTGAAAACATTGTCGACACTCAGCCTTTCTGCTAAAAGCAAAGGAATACCATCCTCTTTTTTTTTTTTCAGTGCCGAGCTCCTTTACCACTGAGCCCCCAGCCCTTCCAGTCTTAATGTTAGTTTTGTAATTGAGATGTTTTTGAAATACTTGAGTCAAATCATGTATCAGGATTTCATATCTTCCCCAGTCTGGAAATTAAGGCCAGTCATTTCATGAAGTGGTCAGTTATGAATAATTAGGACTCTAAAAATTCTCTTCAGATGTACTATAATGATCTCAGTTTTGTCAAATAATGCTAGTATATAATTGAAACAGTATTTTAAATATCTTCCTCTTTAAGCCTTTTCACTTTATGCAGCCTAAGAAATACTTCTCTTCCCCCATGTCACCTCAGTGGAGTGAAAATAGCAGCCATGCAAAGATCACAAGGATTTCCCCTTCACTGCCTATCACAGAGTAAGCGCTGGGAAGTCCATGACCCTCAGGACCTCCCCATGAAAAGTAAGGGATCAGGCGGACTGATTGCTAAGGCTCCTGATAGCGCGAGGATTTTTTCGCAAATTGGCTGTACCGGACAACTTCCATTGAATGCCTTGTTGAGATTAGATGGGTTTCTTGCCACAGGTTGCTGCATTTCACCAATAAGTGCGTGCATCCCACAGTCACCTGCACAGGTGTAGATGGACCACAGAGCTCAGTAAATAGTGGCTCCCTGACCGGTGACGTGGGAGCAAGGACACCCGCACCCTGCTCCCGCTCACCCCAGCCCTCGTGGCCAGCATCTGCCTGTAGGTATGGAGAGGGCTGCTCTCTGGACTTTGAAGGTCCCTTCACGCCTGGCGTTTTCTGATTCTGAGAATAAATGATAATGCTCCTTAAGCTCCAGGAGCACCCCAGTGGTTGCTAGATTTGGGGGCAGGGTGGGCCATGTCCCTGGTCTCCTCCATTACTGGCTGCTCAGGGCTGGCACACACCGCCGGGCTGTGAGGGGGAGTCACTGGGTTACGTAAGGCCAGGTTATGTAATGTGGTTCTTCACAGTCGGTCTTGACGGCTGGCAGCAGGGCCTAGCTGAGAAAAGCTTTTGGCTGCACTTCCCGAAAGCTTTTAACACCCGGAGCTGGCAGGAGTGTCACACGGATGGTGGCAACTTCAGGGGGCAGTGTGCCGTGAAGCAGAAGCTGCTCTCCCAGGGGCGATGGGGTGTGGATCCCCTGTTTACTAATGAGCTTTCCTTCCCTTCTAGAAGGAGAGGGATACAGAAGAGAGGGAAAAAATAGTTTCCTCTTTTTCTGAACTGGGCCCTATTAGCAGAGCCGAATGAGGTGTTTAGTTTTTAAATAATTCTTCATTGTTACTCAGAGTTTGCAGCTATATGTGTAGCTGTCCATGGTTTTCATAATATTGTATTTCTTACTGGAAGTAATTTTGGGAACTTGGCCCATTTGTTTTTTCGCCCCTTTTTCTCTCGTGGACAGTGGAGGGAACCATTCAAAAACCAGTCTGCTCTTATCCATTCCTTACCACGTGCAGCCTGTCCTGTACATTCCGGCCCACCCTGTGCCACTTGCTTCAGGGCACGAGTCTGTCTCCAGCCACTGCAGGGTGCCTGCAGGGTGGGCCTTTGTATTCATCAGACAGAGCCTCAAAAGCGCATCCCTTCCTGCAATCAGTGGCCTGCCAAACCCTTGGTGTTTTGTCTTGGACCCCACTGGAAGGCACAAAAGGGCCGGACAGGAGTGGTTTCCAGTGCTGGTTGTTGCTCCCTGGCTTTCTAAACCCAGGCCAATGACTTTCTGTGGGACTCACTTTCCTGTTCTGTGAAATGGATATGATTATCTGCCCTTTGTTTATTGGTGGAGCACACAGCCCAGTGCTTGGCCCGAGGTAAAAGCATGCACAGCATCATCAATGGATTGATGGTTCGGATTATTATTTCTCTGCTTTCACAAACCCGGGTGCTAAAATCCATTCCAGTGGCAATGTTCCCGGCCTGGTGTGAGACCTCTAAGCCGCAGATGGGGCAGCTGCCTGTTCATCTTTCAGGCTGTTCTGCCGCGTAGCTGCCTCCACACTAGAGGCCCTGCTGATCTACAGGCTCTCGGCACGGGGCGCGTGTTATAATATAGGTCAGACCCCCCCCCGAATGCTTTGCAGTGCTTTAGAGCTTTGAAGACTAAATTCCAAGTGGCAGTTTCCCTCTGAAATATTTATTGCATGCTGATAAGTGTTTCCACGAAATAGAATCAAGAGGGCCAAGCAGAAATTCAGGCTCCACAATCTTTATTATTTCAAACGTCTTTATCCCTTTGCAGACCACTAGGCAGTGAAGTGAAAGACAACTACAGGGAAACAATCATAGCAAGTAGGGCAAATTGGCATTTGGACATAAAATCTGAGGAGGCCTTTATTTGAACAAAGGCGTCCCAAGTGCAGATGACGGGGAGGTGGGACCAGCAGCCATGTGTGGTCTTAGCAAGCAGCTCTTCCAGACAAGGTATATGGGGAGAAAGGCCTGATTCCACAGGCGCCTCTAGATGTCTGTGATACTTGTCTCAGAGTCTGTTCCTAAGTATCACGATATGCCCCCTGTCATGACTGCTCATCCCTCCACTTCCACAGGGGACTGGTTTCCAGACCCCCTCCACCCTGGGATACAAAACCTGCAGCTGTGCTTGAGTCCCTTGTGTAAACTGTGTAGTGTTTGCACAGAAGCTACACACATCCTCCTGTACACTGTAAATCATCTCTAGATGACTCACAGAACCTAATTCGGCGCAAATGCTGCGTTAGTAGTTGTACCGTGTTGGGTAGGGAGTAAGGTCCTTCGTGTTCAGGGCAAATACAGTTTTGTTTGGGGGTTTTTGTTTTGAGACAGGGTGTCACTCTGCTATCCAGGCTGGCTTCAGACTCCTGGACTCAAGTGATCCTCCTACCTCATCCCCCAAGTCCGCAGGAGCCACAGTTGTGCACAGCCGTGTGGCTGACATTTCAGTGTTGTTGCTCCACAGCCGGTGGAAGCCAAAGATGCAGAACCTGTGGATGCTGAGGGTGGACCGTAAAGGGAGGGGAGGAGGAAGCTAAAGGTATATATCTGAGGGACCTGTTTATTTGTTTATTTGTTTCTGGTGCTGGAGATCAATCCCGGGGCCTCCTGTGTGCTAGGCAAGCTTCCTACTGCTGAGCTACATCCCTACCACCGCCTTTTTTTTAATTGTTTGAAACATTACCTAAGATGTCCTGAAACTTGAAATCCTTCTGCTTCAGCCTCCCTCATAGCTGTGATTACACTCCTGTGCCACTAACCCTGGCAAGGAACCTGTTTTCCAGACACAGGAAGGACAGGTTTCACGTATGTGTGTCCAACATGTGATTCCACGGAGGTTGACAAGTCATAAGAGTTGCTTGTGTGTGCCTTTTGGCTTATTAGGGTTTGTGCCCTTAACCCCTTGGGGAAAAGGACTGTCCTACCTGTCTCCACACTTATCACAATGTCCTTGCACACTGATGCTGCTTAGAAAATATATATTGTCAAGTGAATTGCATTCGGTAATTTCAAAGGACTGAATTACACATAATTGAATTTCTTAAAAGTAGTGCAGTATCATTTGCTGTACTTTTGGGAAAACCTTTTATCAGCAAAGTGAAAAGGGTTAAGCCAGAAACATTTATCCATACCGTTGAGCCCTTATGAGACCCACGTCTAACTATCGCAGTGCTGTCTGGGTGGCAGTTGGCAGCCAGGATCTGCTGCAGTACTTTGGATCCTGATTTCCCCTGAAGGCTGTGTGCAGAATGCTTAGGCCCCAGCTTGACCCTATTGGGAGACAGTGGATCCTTTAAGATGTGGAGGAAGTGAGGTCACTGGGCACATGCCTCCCACAAGGACTGTGAGCGCTTCTGTGTCTTCCTGGCACCCATGAAGTGAGCGGTTTTGTTCCACCACATGCTCTTGCCATGAGGTGCTCCCTCCCCACAGGCCCAGAAGCAGCAGACCAACCAGTCAGGGACTGAAACCGCCAAACTTGTGAGCCAAAACAAACCTTCACTCTTTATAAACTGATTATCTCAGGTATTTGTCATAGTAACGGAGCGCTAAGACATAATTTATTCATATTTTCTTGGGAGAACTGAGGAGCAATTAGGAAGTCGGGGTGACCTAAGCCACTTTGGACTGGCCTGGTGAGGCACATAATTCTCACCCAGAGAGCTGAATGGAAAGACAGTCTGCTGAGTCAGACTGCATAGTCTACTACTGTCAGCTGCATCCTCCAGCCGCCTCCTGGGACACCTTATAAAGTCCATGTTCCTCCTGTTAGTACAGGAGGTTGGAAGTTGCAGAACCAGCCTTTCCACAGTAGGTGGCGCTGCAAAGGCAAGTTCCCCCTAGCCCCACCCAAGTACTGTGGCTGAGCCAGGCTCGGCTCCCTCACCTGTCAGTTCTCGTCTCTGGGGCTTTGTGGAACACAGGTACCATGAACACAGATTCTCAGCACAGCCTAACTTCCCTGCCTTTGCCTGGGGGAACCCTGGATTCAGACAAGCCTGGCAATGAGGAAGATCTTACACAGTGATGTTCTCACCAGAATACTTTGTAAAGCACAGACTCATTACAACAATTCAGCTTTACCAAGCAAATATCACTAGAGGTTTACCGAAAGCCTATAAAAATGAGTTCTGGTCAAGGCTACTGTGGCAGTAGAGGGTACAGCGTTTCATTAATTGCTTCTGTGTGCCAGGTGCTACTGGTATGGGACATAATTGTGTGCAGTGACCCTGCAGGACTTCTCCATTTTACAGTGAGCAAACTGAGGCTAGGGAAGCTCAGAAACCAGCTTGGAGAGATTAAGCTGCAGATCACCCACCAGCGAAGGTGAAAGCTGAGGCCTTGAGCTGAGGTCTCTCTCTGTTGTAATACTGTATTACCTCACAGTAGGATCCTTTAATTAATTGCACTTTAATACAGTGAGTTGTATAAAGACTTGAGTTGGGTATACTCTGTGTCCGTACCTAACCCCTTTCCGCTGAGATCCTGGGTCAGAGTGGGTGTGTGAGGAAGAGGAAGGTTCCTACTGCCCCATGAGTCCGGGGTCCTTCCTGCAGCACGTGGAGAAATGAG
>RJWT010014116.1:0-21283 GCA_004365215.1 Cuniculus paca
GGAGACAGGAAACATGGAGTCAAATTCAGCACTGCTGTTGTATGTTATAACATGTGCCATCACTTCCATCAAGCAGAGAGATCAAATGCAAGCAACAGATGATGGAATGAAGCTAGTGGGTATTTATTGAATGAACATGCGGATTCTCACAAAATTGGGGGTGGCAGAAAGTGCTTCTCACTACAATACTGAAAATAGTGCTGCAGAACTGCCCCGATGAGAAGCCACACCTGCCACTGTCATGCTCTTGCTGCTCTTAACCCCAAAGTAGTGACTTGTTCACATGACCAGTCCCTTAAACCGGATATTTCTGTGCTTTCCTTACTTACTTAGGTGGTTTGCATGGAGTCACATTCCTCAGTCCAAGCATATCCACCATGTACCATAGGTGGAAGGCAGGTCAAATACATCTAGCCATTTGAAAGGGAGGTAGGATCAAGAGTTTGAGGGGGAAGTAGTTGCATTGTGATGCATGCCTGTAATCCTAGCACTCAGGAGGCTGAAGCGGAAGGATTGCTGTGAATTCAAGGCCATGTTGGGCTACGTAGTGATTTCCAGGTCAGCCTGAACTACATCATAAGACCTATCTCAAGGAAACAAACTTAAGTTTAGGGGAGGAAAGTTCATAGACTGAGAGGTACCCAAATATAGGAAGGCAATTCAAAAGATTCTGGTCTTTGGAACGTTTGACAAGGGCTGCCCCAGTTTTCTCATCTGCAACACAGACTAGTCTTGCCTCTTTCTCAGGCAGTGCTCTGGAAATTGTCATGTAAATTGCTAGTGTACCCTACTGCTTTCTGAGTGTCTCAAGATCATGAGGTAGGAAAGAAGTACCTTAGGAGAGGAAGAGAGAGAGAGAGAAATGGAGCAGGGGTCTGGGGCACACAGGAGAATGATGGGATCTTGTGAGTGTTGGAGTCACCTCTCCTGTACTCACCTGTCCTCATAACAGCAGCAGGATCATATGGTGTTTGGATATTTGGGCAGCAGCCAGGATTTGTGCATCATAGCACATCCATCATCTCAGCTGATCTTGGGAAATAGGAAATTGCATTTTCATTACACAGATCAGGGGCGCCGAGAAATGAAGAAGCTCTCAAACATTTGGCAGTCTGGATAAATTGATTAAAAATGGCTTATCCTTTCAGGAAAAAAAAAGTGGATCAATGAAATTCTGCTCATTCAACGCTACAGGAAAACATCAAGAGAGGAAGTGGATAGTGGCTACGAGCACCTGAAGAAAGTCAACATCAGTGGTCAAGACCAAGAGGGCCCCATAGTTTGGGGGAGGGTCAAAGGTTATAGTGTGAGAACAAAGGGATTCAAACCTCCACTGTGTAATCTAACCTGGTACCTTTACCTGGAAGCATTTCTTCTCTTAGAATCATCCCTTTCTGGGTTGTTTACCTCCAGGACCTCCTTTGTTGGAGGAGCAGATGCCTACCCTCTCTGTCAAAGACCAGGAAGGGACTGGTTGGTGGCACAGGGACAGGAGGTGCTGTTCCAGCAGCTTGGAACAAACAGGTATGGTGATCTAGCCCTACTCACTAGAGTTGGGGACCCAAGAGACTGAGAACCAGACGTCATTCCAATGGAAGTGACTTAGAGGGGTATTCTCTGCACTCCAATGGCAGTAGCGATGCCTGGTGTTTCTTAAGAGGGTATCGAGTTTTCTGGGGATTTTCATGTCAGTCCTCCAGGCAGCCCTTTATAGGGTGGGGAACTCCCATAGCCATGGGTGGCTCTGCATCTTGGCTCCCCCAACTCTGCAGCTCCCTCATCCTCATACCAGGTAATTTCAGCTCGTGGAACAATCTCAGCCTCATAACTTCGCATGAATTGGGATGGTCATTTTCATTCAAAACTCAGGAAACTGATACTCAAAAGAGACATGGGAGGCACAGGAGCCATGCGGGCAGTAAGTCGCCAAGCAAGCACTGATGGCCAACGTAAATGACTCCAAAGCTCAAGTACTCACAGTCATCATCCACTTCCTCTCTTTGTTTTCCTACAGCCTTGACTCTGTCCCACCCCATTTTGCTGTTCTTTATTTTCAAAAAGACTTTTCTTTAATTAGTATATATTTGTGATTCATTGGTGCTCATACCTGTCCCTATTTGCTACACCCTGGCCACCAGTGCTGTCTCTGATGCAAGAAGGCTCCCACAGTGTGCTCTTGTACAAACATTCCTGCCCAACTTGGCCCTGAGCTTCTCCCCTTCCTACACCATATGAATTTTGGCCTGTGAATTGCCCTACACCTCTGTTTCCTTATCAGAAAAATACGTAATGCACACTAAATAAGACAATGCCTATAAAGGCCTTACTTCAATGTCTGCCACGCAGTGCTGCTGGCACAGTGATCACTGCTGTTCCTGTGGCCAGCACTTCTCCTTACCTGGCCTGTCCTAGCCTCACCAGCCAGAGGCAAACACCAGAACGCCGTCACAACATCACAAGACAGTTTTAGTGAACTAGGCAGCTAGATGTGAGGAAATCACATTTTGGCATCTAGCTAACCTGTAAGTTATTTCTTAACCTATAAGGTTAAGAAAGAAAGAGAGAAGACAAATGTTCACTTTTGTGTGACAAGACAGACAGCCATAGCAAAGTAACAAGTCTTCCCGAAACGCTCTTTGAAAATAAGTTTCCTATTTTAGCTTAATGACATTCAAGATTGAGCTGAATGATTAAATATTGAAACAGGACTGGCAATCTTGAGTTTCATTTGGCTGATCAATTTAAGATGAAGCAGCAGAAGAAAATGCAAATGTCAAATTACCAAATCCAAATGAACTCCATGCTGAGCCTTGATAAAATGTCACAGGAAGTCCACCAGGGCATTGTGTATTATTTTGGCCCTAAAGGTAACACACAGAGGAAAATGATCAGGATTCCCTCCATTGAGTTCTACAAAGGAAGCCAGTGCTGCTAAAAAAGACCATCTTTTCCTTTTTTTTTTTTTTTCTGGAACTGGGAATGAAACCCTGGGTGGCTCTCTCCCTGTCTCAGTCTGTCTGTCTGTCTGTCTGTCTGTCTCTGTCATCTTTTTGAGACAGGGTTTTACTATGCACTTCAGGCTGATCTTGAACTCACTTTGTATCCCAGGCTGGCTGAGACTCACAGTGATTTTCCTGTCTTAGCCTCCTGAGTGCTGGGATTACAGGCATGCACCACCACACCCAGCAAATTTTTTTGTACTGAGAATCGAACTCATGACCTCATGCTTGCCAGGCAGGCACTGTGCTGCTGAGCTATATGCCCACCTGCCCTGGGTCTCTTAATGCTAGGTAAGTGCTGTATCACTGAGCTACACCCCAGCCATGTTTATCACCTTTGTAAAAATGAAGTAGAGCTCCAAGTTGTCTGATTTACGGAAAACCTCTATTGTGCAGGCCAACCCACCGGCTTAGAGGAAAAATTACAAAGGATGAGGTCAGGGGATGATGACATCAGTGATAATGGCTGTGAGATGGTGAGGAGGATGAAGAAGGCAATGATGATATTAGCAATGTTGATGAAGTTGCCCAGATTAAATGCTGAAAACGGAGAAGGTGATAATGACAATGGTGAAAAGAATCGAGCCAGTTTATAGCTATGTTGATAGTAAAGGTGACAATATTTCTAGGAATGATTACAATGCTGAAGATCTCATGAATGAACATAGTGACAGTCAGGATGGAGGCAAAGGTGTTAATGACAATACTAAAACTAATAATGATAGTGATTATGATTATGGCAATCACCACAATGCTGAACACTACTAATGAACAAAATGACAAAAGAATGATGCTGAATATGATGATGGCAACAGTAACAGAACTGATAATGGTGCTGATAATGAAGACTTTAGAGTTTAAAAAACACCATCATTTATATTATTTTATCCTCTCAACAACTTGACAAAGTATCTAGGGTAATGTCATTTTGAAGGGAAACTGAGGCACATAAGTGACTTATTTGTTCAAGGACCTAAGTGATGAATAAGATCTTTGATATTTTCTGACTACAAACCCTAGGTTCTATTTTTGGAATCTTTTGTATGTGTTTTGCATTTTACCTATTACTAACAAAGAATGTGAGCTCTGATATAATACAAAGAGAATCTTACTTTCCCTGAGGTTACTGAAGTTCTGTATGACTATGTATGACCAAGAAGAAAGCTATTCTCACTAACCATGGTAAATATGAGAGCCAAAGGAGAGAGAAATATTGGTCATTCCTTGGAAACTACTTTAACCCACCTATATATTTTTTGTGTTCTATCTCCTGCCTGGGAGAACCACATGATTGCAACCTAATACTTGCTTTGATGAGAGTGGTGATATACCATGCTTTGGTAAGGATGGTGGCTGCTGGCTTCCTTCTCTGTCCTAGAAAGAGAAACAGTTCAACTCCAACCTGTACAAACTTCTAAAATTTGTACCAGTCTAGAGCACACAGGTAAATGCATGTCTTCTTGGAGAATAGAAGAAAAATAATTGTCCACCTAGACACCAAATCACTGGACCTTGTTGGCCAGAAAGAAAAACCCAGCCACCCAGTAGTTTGTTTCTGCATACATGCTGGCCAAGTCAGTGGGAAAAGAGAAGGAAAAGAAGGAGGTAGAGGAGTATAAGTGTTCCAGCCACCAGTGTAATTCCAAACGAAGTCACAGAACCAGGATAAGATTACCTCTTTAAAGCTCCAGCACACCAAATGGTTTTAAAGAACATTCAGGGCTTGTCAGTCTGGAAGATGCCCTTGATGACTTTTTTCAAAATTTGTTTGAATTGTGTCTCTGTCCTCAGAATCCATCAGAGAAGACTGGGGTAAACAGCAATGAGAATTAAAACATGACTGGTAGCAGACAGAGGGAAATGCAATCTGCCTGGCACACTGCTGGCTCTCAGGAAAAACAAGAACTCAAGTGGGCTACCCAACACCTTCACCATGCAGAACACAGGCACTTTCAACTGGAATTCTCTTGAAATAGACAAGAAACCCATTAGGGAATATCCTGCAGTATGTCTTCAGCCGTTTATCTTGGTTAAAGGCAGCATAGTGTTTCACCAAGTCTCTAGATGAGACTTTTTGTAAATCTCCCAGGTAGCAATCATGTCAGTGCACATGGCCAAGGCCCTCAGAATGTGCCCATGGTCCTGCACTCATCCAAGGTGAGAGGGCTGCTTGGCATAGCTGGATTCTAGGGTTCTACGGGAGTATTGAAAACTTGTGGATAACAAGTAAACCAGAACTTACAGTAATCCCATATCCACTCAATAGTTACATTTCTCTGGATGTCTTATACATTTCATTTTTTTTTTTTTTACATTTTAACTTGAGACCCAAATAGAGTTCAAATATGACTGGTGGGTGACCCTTTTGCCTATCTTTTCCTCCCTCACAATTACTTTGTTGAAGAACCCATTCATGTCTTTGGTCCTGTAGTTTCCCACTATCTGGATTTTGACTATTGAATCAACAGCTTGATTCCTGTTAAATCAATGGTTAGAACTAAAGCTTTCTTCAGACTTTGGTTTGATGTAATCTTTTTTCCCTAAACCGGTTGTATAGGGAGTATTGTGTCCTTACATCAAAAATCATATAATGGTTATCTCCCATTTTGTGATGTTAGGCATCACTGAGACTCATTCATGCTGGTTTTAAAAGGCAGGAGTAAGAACATCAAGGAGCTGTGGAGTAGCAGGAAGGGCATTCTAGGAAAAGATTAAAAGAAAAATGTCTGATCCACCAGGCAGGGTCAGAAGCTCAACACAACTGGATCAGTGAACACGAGGCTTGGAGTGCCTGCCTAATAAGTCTCCAGAATTTGACCTTCATCATGAAGGGGACGATGAAGGAATTACCAGACCCACTAGGGTACTGTGCTCCCAGGAAAGTAGAGAAGGCTTCTAGTTCAATCAGTTCTGCTGCTGATCACAAAAGACCACAGACTACGTGACTCAGACAATCACATTGTGTTCTGTCATATTTCTGGAGGCTATAAATCTAAAATTCAGGGGTCAGCTATGCCATGTTTCTCTGAAGCTTCTAGGGGAGGCTCTGTTCTTGCCTTTTCCGGCTTCTGGTGGTCTCAGGCATTCTTTGGTTATAGTACCATCTTCATGTGGCCGTTTTTCCTCTGTGTCTCCATGTCTTCACATGGCATCCTTTTCTTTGTCTCTTAGTGGTTTTTCCCTTCTCGTAAGGACACCAGTCATACTGGATTAGGGCCCATTCTTTTCTAATGTAACTTCATGATTTGATTACATCTGTAAATACCCTATTTCCAAATAAAGTCACATTCATAGGTATCAGGAGTTAGATTTCAACACACTAATTTGGGGAACACAAGTCAACCCACAGAAAAATCTTATTGCCAAGCATATCATAAGTGTCCTTAGCACCAACAAACAGCATTCAAAATTTAACTTTATGAAAGATGATTCCAAGCTTCCACACAGCACATGTTGCTCCTTCTGTGAGATTCATTCCCATAGATTATGTAGGACCCAATCTGTCCTACAGGGTGGGCTCTTGGGGAGAGCTCACAGTGTGTTGAGGCACAGTGCAAGCATTCATGTTTTGGCCTCAATGTAGCAGCCTGTCTGACACCAACCAGTGGCCTTGGGGAAGTCTCCTCCTTCTCTGACCTTAGGACTGCCAATATGGTGGGGGGGGTTAGACTGCACAGCTGGAAAATCATATCTCCTGAGTTGAAAGGGAAGAATATCCAGCTCTTCTTTCACTCATAATGATCAATATGAAGAGTTAAAATATGTGTGTAGTTTGTGCTTTTCTGAGTGTCCTGTGTAAATTTTGCCTTCTCTTAAGTGGCAAATATTATTTTCCTTCATGTTTCTTCATGTTTTTTAAAGGAGACTGTTATGGCTCTTGTTTAGATGTCTCCCCAAAGACTTGTGTGGTCATAGATGAGGCTTTTCAAAAGTGCTTGGACTAGGGTATATGATGCTGGGATTAAGGGTGTGTGATTACTAAATTAGTCCATTAATTGATCTGGCATTGTTCTGAATGGGAAGGCCCATCTTGAGTGTGGGTGGCACCACCAAAAGGGTGAGTAGTCAGCATGAACATGAAGAGACAGGAGGAGGCAACCCTGCTGCTGTTTCTTTACTGCTTTTCTGCATGCTACATTCTGCCTGCCATGAACTGTTTCTCCTCTGTGGTGCCCTGTCATGCCACTCTGCCTTGGAACCAGTTGACTACAGACTAAAACCTCTACAAGCTGTGAGCTACAGTAAACTATTTCTCCTGTAACTTTGGGTGCTGGGTATTTTGTCTCAGCAATGAGAAAAGTAACTAAAGCAGATTTTGGTACCAGGAATGAGGTTGTTGCTGTGATTATACCTGATCATGTTTTTCAGGAACACTTGGAACTAGCTTGTGGGAAGAGTTTGGAAAGATTTGGAGATGCTAGCTAAATAAGCAGCCCCTGGAATGCTTTAAGCTGTGTTTTTTTTTTTTAAGATAAGTCTAACTAGAGGTTTGTAAATTTTAACATTAGCCCAAAAAGACAGCCTTGAGTTTTGTCGATGTTTCCTATTGCCAGTTTTTTTGTTTTATTGATTTCAGTTCTTCAATTTCTTGTTTTCTTCCTCATACTTAGTTTGAATTTATTTTGTTTTTTTTCTACCTTTTTAAAGTAGGAGTTTAATGTGGGTTTGACAATTATTTTTCTTTTTTGCTACTTGTTTGCAATGCTCTAAATTGCCCAATCAACACTAATTTAGTTAAATTCCACAAATGTTGATGTTTTAAATCTTCATTATGCCCAAATTATTTTTTAAATTATTTTTTCCCTTTTATTTTTCAACCCATAGGTTATTTACAAATTTATGGATTAGTTTCCAGCTGCTTGGCACATTTCCAATTTGAAATAAAATGAAAAATTAGTAAATACAACAATAAAACAATTTGTCATTTTAAATGTGTGGAGCCTGGGAGACATACTAGACCTAGTCAACAGGTCTAATGTGTATGAAATTAGATTCCCTGAGATGAAAAGGAAATGAGATAGAAATAATATCTTAAAAATGATACGTTGCGTGAGTCCACAATTGATGAAAGATACTAATCTAGAGGTCCAAAAGAATCCTGAATAACTCCAAACTGAAAACATACCTAAGCATACTGCAGTAAAACTGCTGAAAAAGGAAAACAAAAAGAAAGTACTTAAAGTTGCTAGAGTGAGCAGGCCGGGGGTTTGCCTCAGTGGCACAAGTGCCTGCCTGGCAAGCGTGAGGTCATGAGTTTGATCCCCAGTACTAGTAAATAACTAAATAAAGTTGCTAGAGAAAAGAGGAGACAAAAGATAATGATAATGACTGAGTCATAACAGTAAACTCGAAACCAGAAACAATGGAACAGCATTTTTGCAGTGGAAGCAGGGAGAAAGATAATATTTAGAACTTTATATGTGGTGACAAATTTTTCAAACAAAAAGGGGAAATAAGGCGGCAATAGGCAATGAAATGGCATCTTTAAAGGGTTGGAAGGTTGGGAGTGGGGGAGACTCGCCTTCTAGGATTTTATATCCAGTGAGAAACACTTCAAACATAAAGGGACACAAAGATGTTTTTAGACAAATCCAAGACTGGGAGAATTCAAAAAATATTAATGGGAGTTCTTCAGGCTGTAACAAAATGATTTCAGAAGAAAACATGGTACTACAGGAAGGAATTATAAACAACAGAAACGAAGAGCGGTTTTCCATTATTTCCACATCAACTACACCATGGCAATTTTGAGTAGATTGCAGTGGCATTTACCATAGCCCGGTACTTCATGCAATCTATACTGAAACAATACTGCTGACCAACATTTTTTTGCAGAGATGTAGTCATGGTTATTTTGTATTAACAGTAAAGAACGTCACTATCATTTTTAGGGGACTTTGATCCACGATCTATACTAAATGGTTTAGATATGGTTCTTTACAATAATGACCACTCATGGAAGACTTATTGGATCATTTTTTTAGGCATGGAGGAATACCTGAGTAATAAGATTCAAGTGCTTCTCTATAAATTAAACTGGAGACATTAAATTCATACCTTTCTATTTGTATGAAGAAGTATTGGCATTGTGTGGTTGGTTTAACTTACAATACAAAAATTAAAGAAAAATCAAAAAATTTTATATGGGATAATAACTGTTATTCCATTTTATGCTAGGGTTTTGTTTTTATTTACTGTGGTTCTGTTTTTTAAATGATACTAAGGCTTCTGTTTTCTCAAAGTAGAGAGAACACTTATATTAAGAGAGCAAAAAATCTAGCCAGGCGTGGTGGCTCACGCCTGGAATCCCAGCACTCGGGAGGCTGAGACAGGCGGATTGTTGTGAGTTCGAGACCAGCCTGGGCTGCAAAGTGAGCTCAAGGCCAGCCTGAATGGCATAGTGAGATCCTGTCTCAAAAACAGGGCTGGGGATCTAGCTCAGCGGTCTAAGCCGCTGCCCGGCAAGTGCAAGGTAGTGAGTTCAATCCCCGGTGCGGCAAAAAAAAAAAAAAAAAAAAAAATCTACTACTTGTATGCTTTAAACTTTAAATTCCTAGAAGTCACTTTTTCAATTAGAATATTTAAATATTAATTTGCTCAGAAAACATATTTTCTGTGATGTAGTTATATATTGATGCTTTTCTTTTTTAAAAAAACATTTGTTATTTTAAAGAGAAAAAAATAAAATGTACTTTCAAAACATGATAATTAGGGGTAACAATGGTATATATATAGTGCATTGTTATCTTCAAATCAGTTACTCAGAGTACAAGACATCTGCATTTAATCATCAGAACAATATACAAACCTTTCTGTTCAATGAGCTTAAAGAAATCAGTAGTATAACTGTCTTAACTATCTATCTATCTATCTATATATATATAATATATAGTTTCTCTCAGTTCCTCATACTAGTGAGACAATACAATGTTTACACACATGTCTTATTTACACTTATGTGTATGGTCTCAAGTTGTATCCATTTGCCTATAAAAGTCTCAAGTTTATCCTTCTTTATGGCTGAGTAGTACTCCATTGCATAAAATACCACATATTTTTAATCCATTCCTCAATTGATGGGTATTTAGGTTGTTTCTAAAACCTAGCTATTACAAATTGTACTGCTATAAACCTAGGTGTGCATATATTGCTGTGCTATGATGTTTTTAATTCTTCTGGGAAGACACCAGAAGGGGAATAGCTGGGTCAAATAGGATCTCTAATCCTAGTTTTTTGAGGAATCTCCACATTGATTTCCATAGTGATTGCACCAGTCTACACTCCCACCAGCAGTGGAGAAGGGTTTCTTTTGCCCCATAGTCCCTCCAGCATTGATTAGTGGGTGATTTCTTGATAATAGTCATTCTTTCCAGAGTACTGATGTTTTTCTTTTCTAAGCATCTTAAATTCATGTTTTAAAAAAACCTCTTGTCTGTTGGATAAAGTTAAACTTTATGTTGCTCATATAAAATGGATATAGGTATGATGTGTGTCTTTTTTAAGTATTCTCTTTTAAAAAGGAAAGAAAAGTCAACATACTCCTATGAATTTTAAAAACTGGTTGTAGTAGTTAAAAGAAAGTAAATTACTTAAATCTTCAAAATATTGAGTATTTGAATGTATGCACTGTTTCTATAATTCTAAATACATAACAAAAAATTTATAATTTGTTTTTAATAAGTATAAACATGAAATTTGTATGTGTGTGGATACTTGATTCAGATTTTTTAGTCTAAAAAATTAGTGCAGTAGGAAAGATACTTTGATAGGCACTTCCTTATGGTTCAGAATATTTGTATTTAAATGTTCTACAACTGTGTAGTTTTTGTGTCCACAGGAATTAAGACTTCATTGTTTCTGTGTCTTTTTCTATTTCTTACTAGATGTCATTTTAGAATCACTCGAATTTTAGAAAGATTGACTTTTTAAAGTAATATTGAAGAACTGGGTATCCTAGCATTTATAAAAGCTAAATGCAAAAAGGATGTGTAAGTTTTTTCCTTCATTTCAGCCAAGTGTTGTGACTAAGCAGAAAGATTAAATGAGATTTCTAAAAATTCTCTTTGTTCTCTTTTTAACCATTAGGAATCTTCGGCGGGAAATAAAATATTAAGTTACACAAAAGATGAAAGTAATAGGTTATGAGAGAAATAGGCCAGGCAAATTCTCATAAAAAGAGAATTGGAGAGCTGTATCTATTTTAGTTTTAAACAAAATTAACTTAAAGAAAAAAAAATTAGGGGTCAAGATGAATGCATAAAAGTAAAGAAAAGTTTCCAGGAGAAGAAATAACAATTCTAGATTGGTATGTACCTGGTCATAAAGTTTCAAAATATTAATAAAGCAGAAAAACTAAAAGAATAAGGTACCAGCCAGGCATGGTAGCACATGACTGTAATCCCAGCACTCGGTAGACTGAGATAACAGGATTGTTGCAAGTGAGCTCAAAGCCAGCCTGAACTGCATAGGGACACCCTGGCTCAAAAAGACAAAACAAAACAAAAAAAAGATACCATTCACCAGTTTGGCAAATGCTTTATCTATCTCTTTATTTATTTATTTATTTTGAAGAGAATAAAATCAAAAAATAAAATAGAACACAGTCAATCAAAACAAAACAATGAACATGATACAAAACCTCAAATAAGATAAAAGTAAATCAACAATGGTTACTATGATTCCTCTTTTTATCTTCAAAATAACTGCTCATACTATCAGGCACACTAAAATCAAACAAAACAGAAGAGAATAAAACCAATCAAAACAAAACAATGAAAATAATACAGGATTTCAAAACAGGATAATAGATTAACAACGGCCACTGCTTTCCCCTGGTAGACATCTCCTCCCCTTTCACCTTCACAACATCTATTGTGCATTTTGGATCCCACTAACTTCTTTAGTTTTTTGTACTAGGGAGACAACACAATGTTCACCCACATGACTCTGAACCATTGCACCCATAAAGCATGATCTCAAGTTGTATACATTTACCTACAAGAGCCTTGAGGTTATCTTTCTTTATAGCTGAGTGGCTTTCCATTGTATAGAAATGCTGTATCTTTCTTATCCATTCTGCAGTTGATGGGCAAGCTATCCCTAGTATTTTCTGGTTCACTGTCACAAAGAGCATTGTTTTCTCTCCTTTGACTTTTAGTCTATGAATTTCCTTTTGAGTTAAATGTGTTTCTTGAATAAAGCATATTGATGGCTCTTGTCTACTGATCAACTCTGCCTGTGTTTCTTTTTATTGGTGAATTGAGGCCATCTACATTAATGGCTATGGCCAACATGCATTTGTTCGTCTCTGCCATGCTATTTTCCTGCCACTGGCTTTCTACTTTTCTCTTCCATTCAGTTGTCTGCCCTGCTCAGTGATCCACCTCTGTTGCTGTTTCTGGAACTGTGGTCTTTTTTATCTCTCTCTAGAATGTCCTTCAGAATTCTTTGTTGGATTGATTTGGCAGTCATGAATTCCTTCAGTTGTTCCTTGTCATGGAAGTATCTTGTTTCTCCATTAATTTTGAAAGATAGTTTTTCAGTGTCCATCAATCTGGGTTGGAAGTTGTTTTCTTTCAGGACTTGAAATATTTCACTCCAAGCTCTTCTTGACTTGAAGGTTTGTGTTGAAAAGTCTGTTGTGATTCTGATGGATTTTCCTTTATAAGTGATCTGTTTCATTTCTTTAACAGCTTTTAATATTATGTTCTTGTGTTTAGTTTCTGGGATCTTGATTATTATATGTCTGGGTGTAGATTACTTTGGTTATGGCTAGCTGGAGTTCTATATGCCTCATTTATCTGAATATCACATCCTTTTCCCATGTTTGGGAAGTTTTCTGCTATTACTTCTGTAAATAGAATTTTAATGTCATTTGTGTTGACCCCTGCTTCTTCATTGACACCTGTCACTCTTAAATTATTTTGCTTCACATCATCTTGCAGTCATTGGATTATTTCCTGGTTCTTCGTTATTTTTAAGAGGTGTTTCCTTTCACAATCACAAGCTGCACAGCTGAATTAAAGGTCTGAAAGTCCATCTTCAGTTTCTTTCAAGTGATTTTGCTAGCTTTCAATGGATTTTTTAATTTCCTGGATATCTCTGAATCTGTTTCATGCATTCAAAATCTCTCTTATATTATTCATTCATGGTTTCCCTCATTTTCCTATCCTCCTCTATTTTTTTATGTATGTCTTCTTTAGAGATGCTTAGCAATTCTTTTATTACATTTTTCATTTCCTTTTTTTTTTACCTGAGATAGTATTTTTATTCTAATTTCTTTTATAGCCTTATGAAGTTGTCTGTTCAGTTGCCATCACTGCAGAAATTTCAAATGTGCAACTCCCGATCTCTTCCATGTTTTCATCTCCTGGACTTGCTATGCTTGGGTTGAAGTTCAGGGACTGCCTTTTGCTTCTCCATCTTGACATTTTCCTGGGTTATTCCAATCAAGCAGGTAATGGGGTCCCAGGCACTTCCCACGTTGGCTAAAATTTCTCTGGAGCATGACTGTTTGGTTCTCCTGGCCAGTGCTGGCTATGGGTATCAAATGGTGGCCACTGGGTGATCTGTTGCAGGGCTGGCTTCTATTTTTCTCAGTCCTTGTTGGTTACCTGGAACAGAAGCATCCCGAGGGCTCCTGGAGTGTGCACAGCAGCAGGGCCTGGTGCTGCTTTCCCACTGAGCTGGTTACTGGCAAGCAGTGTCTCCCAGTGTCTGCTGGAGTGCATGTGAGAGCAGGGCCTGGCGCTACCTTCCCACTGAGCTAGTTACCTGTGGGCAGTGTCTCCCAGTGTCTACTGGGGTGCATGTAGGAGTGGGCTTGGTACTGCCTTCTCACTGAGCTGGTTACCTGCGGGCAGTGTCTCCCAATATTTATTTCTTTATACATGAGGCATAAAGTGCATACTGCAATACTGGAAAATGATTTGGTTTCATGAAGAACATAGCCTCATCCTGGAGTTTCCACCTCTGGAGTCACAGCAGAGACCCTGCTCTCCTAGAAAATTTGCCTGAAACTAGGAAAAATAGAAAATACCTGAGAGTACCTTGATAAGGAAATAGATTAACTGTGTAGTAGTGATAAAATTGGATGACACACAGAAGCTAAAATGAATGCAGAGAACTGGATGCAATGATAAGAATGAATTTCAAAAACATAACAAAAACGTATAATTGTTGTGTTACTTCCCCAAGTAACATTTCCTCCAACTCAAAGCACAAGGATGCCTGGCTTCCTGGGTGGTGTGACTCAAGGTCTACCTCAGCTCTTATTGGTGTGTCCCTTGGCAGCATGATCCTATCCATAAGTGTATCTGTTCACTTTGGAGCAAACTGAACACAACAGCTTGGGAACAGGCACTGTGGTGGATAAGTTCAAAATAGGTTCATGGAGAAATTCCCCTTGGGAAAGACAGAGAAATCTTCCTTTGGAAGAAGAATTTAAATCACCTAGTGTTCCACCTTTGCTCTGCAGGTAGAGAAACCAAGGCTTCCAGGGGGAAGGGCCTCTCTAGAGTTAAGAAGTACATCATTAGGCCCATGAGTCAAATGCATGGATTTCCATTTTCTGACAGTGAAAGCCAAGTTTCATGGTGTAGTTTGTTTTGCAAAGAGGGAGAGTTCCTTTTTGACTTCTCTCAAAAAGGGAGAGCCTTACCGGGAATAAGACAGAGCCAGCAATGATATGATCTTGAAAGAGAAGACACTAGGGAATGGATACTCGTTGCTCTTGAACTCTGATCTTTCACCTCTTTGAGATGAGCCAATTTTCTCCATTTTAAACGTGAATGCACTGAGGGTCATTGTAGGGTAAGGGGGAGGGGTAAGGACTCCCCTCCCTGGAGCCCAGTATGTTCAGCAAAGTATTCAAAACATAGTATCAGGTGAAAATGATGGAGTAGAAGAGGAAACAATAGTATGTCAGGCAGGTAGAAATAGGTGAACACAGCCCAGAGGTATTAACCTTGAGGTCCAAACATTGATCTAGCCATGAGTGGCGTAGAGGGAACATAGCAGGAAAGTCAGTGGAGTGAAGATCTCAGTATCCTGGCACTGTCCCCTCCCCTGGGGCATAGTCAGTAGAGAGGTTTCTAGTCATGTCTTTTCTTCCTTCTGGGGTGAGAAGAGTTAGCGAATCTGATCCTTAAGTGCTTGAGATACAGACATCTGTGATCTGGTGGCTTTCTATTGCCTACCATTTCTTTGATCCCAGAGTACCAGGACACTGTAGAAATGGTGAAAGAATTTGATTGATGTGGGACTGAGACTAAGCAAAGCAAAGAGAAGACAAGGCCAAAGCCAGTGTCTGTGTCACCAGCTGTCCATTTGAGGAGGAGGTTGCAAACTCAGCTGAGTTACAGAAGCTCCCTCTGGTGTCTGAGGGTGATGCTGTGTTGGCAGGGAGCATCTGATTAGTTCTTAGTCTCACATTGATGTTAACATCTGCAAAACAATGGCTGAAGAATGTCCCAGGGGAGACAGGAGACATAGGAATTCTGTGGGGCACAGAAAACCAGGTTTGACACAGTGGCACAAGGGTAGCCATTATGATAATTGGATGAACATCAGTACTTACAACCTGCCTGCCTGTTAACAGGCAGGCCTGGGTGCATGTTTGGCCTCAGAGTGGACTGACTGCCCTTCTACCAGGCAGCCCATGGAGCTGGTCCTCTACTGTTAGTATCAACTGGGGTTTTGGTGACTTGACAGCTCTGACCTGCCAAATCGATCAGAATTTTTAAGAGTAGGTAGAGTAGGTAGAGAATTACTTTTATTTATGTTTTTTAGAGCTATTAGAGAGATCAGATGTGACAGCTCAGTCCTGATATTTCTGAGAACACAAAGATATCCATGGTTTCTTCTTTCATCTATGGGTGTCACATTGGTAGTCCACCACCACCATCTTGCCTGCCATTACTCCCTCAGGCTTTAGCACTAGTACCAGCAACTCACTGTGACAGTTCACCTTCAAGAAAGAGGAAATGGGGGTTGGAGGTTGGAGGCAGAATGGAAAAGGAGGGCGCACACATCCTCTGGGTCATCACTGCCTTATGCCTTCTTCCTGGAATTCTACTTCTCAGAGTAAAGGTACTAGGGAATGGATAGTCACTGCTCTTGAACCCTGAACTTTCTCCTTTTTTGAGATGAGTCAGTTTTTTCCATTCCAAACATGAATGCATTGAGGTTCAGGGAGTTGATATAGCTTAGCCACAGAGTAAGTGAGAAGTTTTCACATCCTGGGTTAAATCCAAAGCCCTTTCCTCACAACGACAATGCCTATGAAGAGAGTGCTGCATAAATCCATTGATGAGTGCAAGGTCATGCAAGACCCAACCTGTCCTCAAGGAGCTTGCAGTACAGCAGATAAGACAGATAGGAGTAACTGTAAATTACTATCCCTGTGAGTTTCCACATAAAGTTGAATGAAAGAATTTGAATGTTAGATATGACATCCACTTAGCATTTATGTAAAGGTAGTATCAGGGAAGGCTAGTGTTTCTTATGCCATATGAGGGAGCTGGGATGAATTTTTCAGGTTCGAAGATTGACTTACTTTGGGGAAAAGATCAGCCTTGGTGAAGACTAGTGCTCTTTAAATGTTTCTAGCTTGTCTTCTGAACTAGACTCCTTTGGCAAAGGAGCTGTATCTCATTATCTATCTTGTCTATTGGGACAGGTAGACTGCCACAGCGGTTGCTTATGAGTGGCACTCACCAACCTCTACCTCATGTGTCCACTGTAGACACACACATAGACTCCATCTTCATTCATTCATTCATTGTTCAGTTTCTGTATACTGGTTATCTGCTTTATGCTAGGCACAGATGACATAAAAAGGAATAAAGCATGACAATCTTGGAGGAGCATGATAAAGCTGAAGAAGGATGTAGGCAACCATCATAAGGCAAGGGTGAGGGCTTCCACAGGAGGGTACTCAGTGTGGTATGAACCTGACAAGAAGCCAGGGAGGGAAGTCCAGCCCCAGGGTAGAGCAATAGGAGGTGGGGACAGCTTTGAAGGGAATGTAGTGTATAAGTTGGGTCTTGCAAGAAGGATGAGACTGATGGAATGATACAGGGATATTAATATTAGTGAGAAAAGGATTTCACATGGGTAGCATGCAGGGGTTGGGAGGGAGCAGGCTGGGTCTTTGGGATGTTGACTTGGAGCCACAAATACTACTGAGGAGTTTGGATTCCATTGTATGGACATTGAAGAAGTGGGTACAGATTTATGCTAATAGAGGACTCAGTACAGTGGTGGCATGGACAGTAACCAGGAATTGGAGGGCCCAAAGTGAGAAAAGGGACTCAGGAGACCACTGCACACTCCTAAACTTGAGGAGATGAAACTAAGAATCAGGGCAGTAATGTGAGGCTGAAAAAAAAGAACTGAATTCTATTCAGCACTGGCTGTCGAGTGGTACATTGAAGGATTCCTCAACGACCTGTGAGTTGAAGACCTGGGCTGGTCATCTCAACTTCAAACTGTATCAACTGAAATGACCCAAATTGCAATTGTTACTTGAATGAATAAGTAGCTTTAGAAATACACAGCAATGAACCGTGGATTACTTGGCATCAGAATTGGCCTAGGATGGCTGAGTGACTTTATAAATTATCACCGAAAGCAAAGAGGATGACCATCAATGGAGAAATACTTGAGCATTTTCTCTCTGCATGACAGTAAACTGGGTGAACTCTGAAGTGTCTCCAAAGTCTAATATTCTATGATTCTAACATCCAGAAATACAGTCAGTAAAAAAGCCAACATTTGTGGACTCCTGCCCTAAAAACTAACTGGTAACAATAGGGAAGAGTTGGGCTTCTGAATCCTAGTTGTTGCGTGTGATGGTTGCACACACAGGCTGCCGAAGGGAATCAAGCAAGCGATCCTGGTGATTCAGTTTGGGGGAGACTTGTCCAGGCCACAGAAAGTCAAGAATGAAATGCACAGCCATGCCGCAGAAGGGCAAAAGACAACGTGAGGTCCCTTAGTGCCATTTTTGGCATATTCTTGCCACTGTCAACATTTCCTATGAGTCATCCTTTTCTAAAATGAGGAAGGCAGCCCCAGTGGGACCTGAGAAACTTATGTCACCAGCTCCATGTGGGTCAGGGCTGTTCTCTTGCACAAATTGGAAGATGCCACTGTGTAGGGGGATTTGGGATCATTTGGAAAACAGTACCATGACTGCTGAAACCTCCCCACTGGAGGGGGTTGACTAGATTGTGGCTCCAGGTTTTTTGGTTCCCACACACGATTAAGGATAGAGCAGAAATGCCATGATTGTTCAGATAATTTTCAAGTGTGCTGTTGGCTTCTTTGTCCACATCTGGAAGGTCAAGGCAAGTACAACTCTCTCCTAGCTTCTGGGAGCACTAAGGGCAACTCCAGATTTGTCCACATTCCCAGATGACACTGACAGGGCAGTGTCCACCTGACAGAAGCAGAGTGCTTGGCCACTGACCACTTTCTAGCTTTCTCTACCTTCCTCATGCAGCTCCTTTCCTAAGGCTTCTGCATCCATTAAACTAGTGCACTCTTCTCCCTTCACTCAACACTTCCAGCCTCTAAAAGTTGCTTCCCCTAGCATTTCAGTTTCCCAGTTAAGAATCCAATCATCTCCTAGTTCAATAATACAGTTACTTGGAGTGAAACCTCCTTTCCCTTAATATGCTCAAAACTTTATACTTTGTTTTTACCTCACCTTGAGCCTTCATCCTTTCTGTCATTTTATAACCTTTAACTCTAGTCCCTCCTCAAAAGCCTATTGGAATACAACCCTTCTATAAAATCTTTTCTTAATTGTCAGGAGAAATGAAATTTTCTCTGGCAGCTTTTATAACATTTTCTAGCTATAATAATGCCTTGAGATCTCTGCCTGTATTACAGGGACCCAGACATTTGTCCCACATGAATACCACAAGCTCCTTGAGATTATGAACATTATCTCATCCAAACAGCTATCTCTAGCTCCAGGAAAGATGCCTAGTACATGCAGGTACTCTAGTCAAGACATGGGAATATGTGTCATCATGGCTAAAATCCCCTCCACATGGGCATGCCTGAGACTGGAACATTCTGCTAAGGAACTGTATTACCTGTGAACGGCTTCCTCCAAAGCGACAGTGGGCTTCCCAATAAGGTGAGGAATAGACTGCATGATTTATGTACAAGCATTGACCTAACATTTCTTTTAAAATACTATAAAATGCTTATCCTTTCAGTACAAAAGCATATTTTTCCTTTTATGTTATAAAAAAGGCACTTAAAGGCAATACAAACTCAGGGGAAATGAATGGTATGAAAGGTCTCTGTGGACACCTTTGAGTAGGCAGTAGCATTGCATAAACTTCAACCTACGTACTCTTTTTGCCTCTGATGATAAAAAAAAATGGTCTACTCAAAGTGGAAACAGTCTGTCAATTGTCTGCCCAGTGAGAATTTGTCTAAGCATTTGAAAATATAATTGGACAATTTTTTTAGGTCCAACCAAATGTTTTCTGCCTCAAATCCAATGGCAACTTGAACACAAGTCAAATATTTAAGGTCAACAGTGGTGCTTGAAGTTGACATTTTTCCTTAGCACTGAAAATGAATAGTGATAAAAATCAGAAAAAAAGGAATATGTGGTTATATTGGGCAAAGAACAGAAACAAGCAGTTCAGTCAGCCACAAGAGGGAAAATGGAATATGAAGGATGCTTGAAATAGTTCCTAACCATCTTGGCCCAAAAATCTGACTGCTTCTCCACTGATTTACTTTTCTTTTTCCTGGACCCAAACCCCATGCCTATCCAGGAGACATGAGAAGCATCCACATGGGAATCCTTGCTGGCTCTAAGTCTGGTGCCTGGCATATATGGTCCATTCCCCAGGTGCTACTTACACTTACCAGAGGTCAAGAGCTCTCAGCTCTAAGCTTGCTCTTGCTGTCCAAAAAGACCAGAGTCAGGATGCAGCTAACAGCTAGGGAAAAAATCGGGGTCCACATGGGGTGCTGTCACTGCAGTTTACATCTCCCACAGGACATTGCACATCAGTAGAGAAGTCCAGAGTGACATTATGCCATCCAAGAAAGATCTTTCCTTATTGTTCCTGATAGGCAAAGTGGATTCTGAGCTTCCCCATTCTCTTGGAAGAGAGTTCCACAAGGAACTCAGGGATCCAGTCCTTGTTTTTTTTGTTTTGTTTTTTTAACATCAATGAGACAAGTTTCAGCAGTTTTAACAGCCAACTTCTAGCAACTTAATTGTGTTCATCATGCTGTCCATCCAGCTCACACCCTCAGAGTGCTGAGCACACAAGATCTACTAGTGTTGTTACACACCTGGAGTCATAGCACTCTAGAGGCTGAGGCAGGAAGATTGAAAATTCAAGGCTACCCTGAGTTATATAGATGGAACCACTCTCAAGACAAAACAAAACACACACACAAAATTTTTTTAGTCTTTAATAATATGCATTAACCCACTGAATGGGAGAAAAATGGTGGATATTATATATGATAAGTATTTATATCTAGTCTACATAAAGAGTATTTACAACTCAGTAGTAAAAGGCAAATAGCCCAATATTTTAAATGGGCAAAGAATTTGACTAGAGATTTCTCCAAAGAAATTATATATAAAATGACCAATACAATAAATATACATGCATGTGCAATGTTGTTAGGTACCAGAGAAATGTAAGTCAAAACCACAGTGAGATAATAATTTCCATCCACTGTGATGGTGATGCCATGCTACAAGTGGAAAGGAATTTTGCAGTGATAATGAGTTCACTTGGAAATGAACACTGCGAAGGGCAACTATGTGGGCATATCCAAAGAGGCAAAGCTAGACAATGGTTTTTAAAAGTAAATCAGGTTTTTTTTTTCTTTTTGAGTCAAACCCAATGCTTGATGGAACTTTCTGTTCTACTGACAGCTTACAGATAGCCAGGGACTTGGACTAAGACAAATCCAGGGAGTCACCTGGTCATTTTTTGGAACTTCCCACATCAACCTTCAGTGCCTTATTACTTCCTAAGCCCCTGTTCCCTCCCAGTACTATGGTTTGAGAATCTCCTATTGCTCCACTGTGACTGAAGTCTTGGTCTTTAAGGTGACACTACTGGGAGGTTGTGGAGCCTTGCGGAATGAGACCAAGTGGAAGTCTTAGGTCACTGAGAGTGTGCCCTTGAAAGGAGGCTCTCATGGGCCTGCCTGGAAGTTCTCTCAAGAGGGTTGTTATGAAAACTCAGTTCTCTGTGCTTCCTGCCTGTGAGATCCCCACATGT
>RJWT010014117.1:0-21277 GCA_004365215.1 Cuniculus paca
ACCACCTTCTTCTTCGTTTAAATTCTTTTTATTCTCTTTGTGGGCTTCGAGTCATATTTTAGATTCTTCCTTGGTCCAGGGGACCCACTTACTTCCTTCTTGTCCTCTCCATGATGTGATATTCCAGCATCTGAACTGTTTCTCTCAGAGAGACCGTTTACTCTGCTGCTTACTGTTCCGCCATCTTTAGCTCCTCCCTCAATATTGTCTTAAATAGGACTAGTGGAATAGTTGAGTGGTAGAGGGCTTGCCTAACATGGATGAGGTCCTGAGCTCGACCCCAAGCCTCACAAACACAGACATAGATACACACATGCACACATGCACACACACACACACACACACACACACACTGATTTACTAATTGTGATAAATGTTCCATACTCTTACTAAGATGTTAAAAATAGAGGAAATAAGATGTGACATAAGGGAGAACTCTGTATCTTTGTAACATTTTTGTAAATAGAAAGTATTGTAAAATAAAACTTTCATTAAGAGAAAAACTAACCAGGAAGTCTTGATATGGTAGAATATTTAGTAACCAATTTTCTTTGGAACATCCGACATCACCAACTCAACCAAAATGTTACACACAAACATACAAAATCAAATACCTTATTTATTCATTTATTCATCCATGAAAAAAATAGTTGAATACCTGAGCATCTATAATAAACTTGCTGTTATTTGCAAGAGTAAACTTATTATAAAAGCAAATCTGGTCCCCTCTTGCTTTCTTGGTCTCTTACCTTCCGTTTTCCACCACAGGATGGGTGACAGTTAATTGTGAAGAACCACCTCGTGGATTAGTAAAGCAGAGTTCTAAGCATGTCATTGTAAGATTGTTTTGTAGGTCAGAAAACTGATGGGACAAGACCCACTTAGGTATGGGTGGCACCAGCCAATAGGCTTATAGCCTTGGCTGGAATACAAAGGAAAGAAAGAAGGTGCCTATTTTAGAAGAGCTATAGTCTTTGCCATTGCCTTTGGACACAGTTTTCCAGCTCCTTCAGCCTTCCAATGCAGATTCATGCCAGCAACCCTACGTTGAGCTTCGAAGGCTTTCAAACTTCAGTTGATACATCTTTGATTCCTCTTGTTCTGTGATTTCCAACTCCTAGGGGAGAGCAGCTATTGAATCCTCTGGATCTTCAGCATGTAGATGGCTATCATGAATTCTTCTATCCCTGACCCCATAGATGGCCACTGTGGCCTTTTCTTCTCTGATCCTGGAAGCCTACCTCATGAATCCCCTTTTATAATTACACACATATTTTATATTGATTCTGTTCCCTTGGAGAACCCTAACTAATACAGAGTACCACAGCAAGGTCTTTACCAAACTCAAGCTCCTCACACTTGGACTTTCCAGACTCCAGAACTATAAAAAAATAAGTCTCCATTGTTCAGTCTCAGTTATTTTAGTATAGTACTAACAATGGACTGAGACAGAGAACAAAGCTGATGGATATGCAGAAGGCAAGAATGAAGGAAATCAGTGAGAAATTATGTCCACACCAAAAAGATGATGTGTAGAAACAAGGAGTGCAACTAAAGCATGAGGACACACAGAAGACTCTGTTTCCTGGCTTATGCTGATAAACAAGATATTTTTACTTTCAGAGATACAGATCACTAGAAAAGTGTTGCCTGTGGTGGTAATGCTTGTATCATGATTCCAGATGTGTTGTACTTTCAGATGCTTTTGAGACATTTCTGTGAGGAGGTCAGAGAGGCAGCTCAATATTTGAATGTTGATTTTAGAACAAAATTAATGCTGAAAATATAAATTTAGAGCCAATGATTTCTGTATAATCACTTAAGCTATGGGAATTGTAAGACAATGAAAAGTTAAGAAAATCTGGAGTTACTTTTCTCATATGTCATAGTTTTGAAAGATCAGGAGGACAGATGAAGTAACAATCATGTTGTCTTTCAGAACTACAGTCTGAGAAACATTTGAGTTACTAAAATTTATTGAATTTCAATTGGATAATAGTGAGGCCTCGGCTTCCCTACTTTCCTATGCTTTTGGATTATTTGTTTCTTCATGCAGACCTGGTTTTGAAACAGTTGCCTATTGAAGGAAAGTTTAATTTTTAAATGATAATAAAGTTCTCCATTTAAACTTAATCAGAGAAACCCTTGTAGGCCTTAATATACTCATAATAGAATGAAGATGGCATTATCTACTTTAATATGGTTATGAGAACAAAAATTCAATAGGGAAGTGAAAAACTGAACAGTAATATTCAAGGATAAAATGAGGTAATATTTATAGTGATAGACCCACTTTTGGAAAAAGTAATAGTTTTTTTTTTTCTCATCCAAACCCCTCATTTTATCAAGGAACAAAAGCATTCTAATCCAAAGGTTATAGTTAGTTAATATCATATCCAGAATTAGAGCTGACTGGTCTTGACTATTACTCTGTTGCTAATATTAGTAAATAGCCTGTTCTGTATGTTTTCACACAGGATGATGGGAATGTTTGAGCGAATGTGAACAGACCTGATGTGCACATCTGTGTAAGGCTGTTTGGGTTGGAGAGCCCAGGCCACTTAGAAAAGGCTCTGCTTGACTTTCACTTGCAAAGTGAACTGCTTATTCAACAGATACTTGTATCAACTAACTTTAAATGTCCAAGAATTCCTTTAAGGAAATGACTCACAGGATTTATATTTTCTACTTTAGGAAAAGCAAGGAATATTGTACAGTAAGACTTAGAAATGTTATTTATCACCATAACAAATGACAGAAAAAGATATAACATGACATTGTACTGGATCAAAAGTAGAAGAAAAGGAAAAAGAAGAAATAGTGAACAATTCAGTAAGAAGCTGATTTAGATGAGAATCCACTTCTTCTGGCTGATTTCTTGAGTTCTTTCTCCAACACTCGTGTTCCTTGCCTGGGCCTCATTTTCTCCTTCCTCACATTCCCTGAGCAGAACCTGAGTGCTGCTCTCTGTTCCTGTCTAGCTAAGCTTGCAGTTGCAGGCAAGATTTTCAACAGCACTGGGAAGATGCAGAAAACAGAAGCCAGCACAGCATTTAAACACTCTATTTGCTTCAGAAATTTGGGTTTACAATCACCCTTATTTTTTCACAGATTTAAATTGAGAAAGAAACACTGTTTTCAGAGGAGGCATTAAGACAACCCAGAACATCAATACTACCAACGAGCGAAAGAACCACATGTTGTCATTTCTCTGTTTCCTCAGTGCCCAACACATCCCAGGTGTTCAATATTTATGGAGTGCTCTCTGTCTTTAGTTTGTAGGCTACCCTAGAGCACTAAATTAACAATAAAGCAATTGCTGTAATACAAGTTGATGCACTTCCTAATATAAGCCTCAGTAAATCAAAATGTTAAAGATTTTATTGACCTCATTTTGGAAGAGAGAAAACTGAACCAAAGTGTATATTTTGCCAACAACTGCACAATAACAAAGAAGTAGAAGGTGTGGGGCTCCATTTTAGATATCTGTGACTTTTATAACTACATGCAACACGCAGTTTAGAGCTGAGGTGTTCTATTCCAACTTTAATACTGTTCCACTAAGACAGTGGTAGTAACTCTTTCAGAGCAATACACATGGGTGGCAACCAAGCAACTTCTATTGCTTCTTCTTAGGTGATAAGTTGATATTTTATTGCAAAATCTGAGTACAGAGAAGAGGTGAATACATAGGTGTGAAATACTAAGGTCAATATGCTAAAGAGGTATGATTTTTTTGTTGTTGTTGAAATTGATATTTTTTTCTATGAGGACTCATAGACCAGCACTTGCCTAGTGGTTTACAAGGTAACAATAGAAAAGTGGGTCTAGGAGAAGGACAGTGAAAGGGAACTGTGGATCTAAGCTTGAGCTATCTGTGACTGGCTTAGTGTATTTTCCTGAGGGAAGCCCATGTGTGCTTGTGGCAGGACCTTGAAAGTACTGAGTATTATGTTAACAGCACACATCTATAGTAGGCAGTTGAGCATAAAGGGAATTGAGGAAAGAGTGTGACATGTCCTGTTGTGAACATAGGAAGCCTTTGCAGGATGAGCAAACACAAGGATGAAAGAAGGCAAAGTACAACTTCTACATGTGCAAGGTTAGCAAAGAGAATCCTGGCTTTTGTGTTTGGGATTTGGAAGCAAGTAAGAATCCAGACATATAAAACTTCTTTTAAAAAATTGTTTCACATTCACGACATTGATATTGTGAAGGCTATAGGGATAAACTCTGTATAAGTCTCACTTCACTAGTTGCAAAATGTGGATAATAACAAACTTCAGAGATCTAAATGAAGACAGTGTCTGACAAGCACTAAGCACTCAACAATGGTGAATCATGGCTGTTTTTGTGTGTGTATGTGGTTTTTTTACACAGCAGAAACAATCAGTTCTACATTTGGTGCATGCCTGTAATCCCAGCACTCAGGAGGCTGAGGCAGGAGGATTGTTGTGAGTTCGAGACCAGCCTGAGTTACAAAGTGAGCTCAAGGCCAGTCTGAATGGCATAGTGAGACCCTGTCTCAAAAAGACAAGGGCCAGGGATCTAACTCAGCTGCTTAAGCACCTTCCTGGCAAGTGCGAGGTCATGAGTTCAATCCCTGGTGCAGTGGGGAGGAAAAAAAAAATCAGTGTCACTTCCTGTAGACAAGAGGTTTTATATGTTTGTCCTTTGGGGTTTTTGGTGTACCATGAGCAGGATGGAGAACATCCTAAGTATGTTTGTGAATTTTATTTCTCAGTCTATTAAAAAACAGAGATTGAAAGTTTAGTCAAACATTCTGCAGATACAGGCTTGGGTACAAATTCTATTTGATAATTAATAGCTCTACAAACTCAGGCAAGCCATTTAACTTCTCTGTGGTCCAATTTCATTTGCAGTAAAATAGAAATTGTGATGTTATGAGATGAATTGTGCTACCACCAAGTACATATTGTGGCAGAAAATGGCTCCCCTGCCAATGTACTTCAGTTTCTTAGTTGCCCGGATAATAGAGTCTGTTGCAGTTCTGGTTGCTTTGTCTCTTAGAAATGGCTGGTCACTGTGATGCATAGCTGGTCACTATAATGCATATAGTGAGAACCAGTCAAAGACAGCCAAGTACTCTACTTCTGTACTTCCCCTTTGCAATCCAACAAAACCTCCCTCCCTGAGCCTTAGGGGACTGATATTTTAGAAATGATTCCAATCAGTGCCCATTGAGGTAAAATAAATCTGCCTCCAAATCCTGGGTGTTGCTTTGGTATTTCTGCTTGTCATTGCCATATGGAAATTCCTAATTTCTAGTACCTCAGAATGTGACTGCTTTTGGAGATGAGAGCTCAGAGAAAGTAAGCTAGTTATAATGATGCCATCAGGATGCACTTCAACCTAATCTGAGTGGTGTACTTGAAAGAGAAAATCTGGACAAAGATGGGGAAAGCAAAAGAGAAAGACCATGTGAAGAAACAGAAAAAGCAGTCATCCATAAGTCAAAGAGAAAGGTTTTAGCAAAAAATGAGCCTCCTGACACCTTGGCATCGATTTATAGCCTCAAAGATTATAAGAAAATAAATTTCTGCTGTTGAAAACCAACCAACCCACACTACTGTGTTATGACATCCCTAACACACTAATTGGTATTAACACTTACTTGAAAAGATTATTACAAGTAGTATGGAATTATACAGGTAAAATCTCTTGGAGTAATGTGTAGAGTAGAGTATTGCTGCTATTTATATTGATATCCAATTTATAATTTTCTTTTGAGTTTTTCTTCCTGAGTACTTTTTATATGCTACCTTTATGAAACCTTCAGAAGAGTTGGTGATTCTTTTTGATTATTATATTTGTGATATTCTATTGTAATTATTTAATTATGTGTCACACCAACCACACGAACAAATCACAAGGATGAAGAATGTTGCCTACTGATCATTAAACACACTATGTTCATCATATCTTTTACTCAAAAGCTGAGGCATTGATTTAAATCATTTACATATTCTTTACATAAAATGTATGAGAATTTACATAAAATTTATAGTTTTCTTAGGAAAGTTCAAATTTTTATCAAAATCTGAAAGAGAATGTGAATTAAGCATTTTAAGAATCACTTATTTAGTCATTATACATCAGTATTTGGAGAAGGAAGAATCTAGGACATGCTGGTGGTTTTGATGTGGCTCTCTGTGGATTTTGCCATTCACTACTCCACACCAGTTAACTCACTGCCTGGCACATAAAAAGCATTATACCAGATATTAAAAATATAAGGCTAAATGAAGGACCGTCCTCATCTTCTAAGAACTTGCAGTTTGGTTCATACATCAGAATAGAATAGTATGAACATCTGGACATCAAGACCTTTCATATTTTAAGAACAGAGAAAGGGAAAATTGTATCTACTTGGGTGATAAGATGCATTTTAGGCAACCTTAATATTAAACTTTGAAAAATTAGTATCAGAAGACTTGGGGGAAAAAAAAGTCTAGAAAGAGCAAAACACAAGAATAAAGAACAACAGATAGGTTTGAGGCCTTTCAAATGGTTCAGAAAAACTTAAAGTAAGCATGTATATGAGTATCTGTGGGTAAAAGTGATTTAACTCAGTTAATATAGAGCTTCCTACAGAAGTAACAAGTCTAAATATTACTCTGAAAACTATGAGGAGTGGAAGATTTCAAGCAACAGAGTGACAGAATCATGTCTAATTAACACACAGTTAGAAGAACCAACAACTGGTCTGGGAGCTCAAAGGGAGTGACCACATGATAAATGAACAGTCTAACAAGACCACTGGGAAAAATCAGAGCCTCTGTCTCAGATTGAAATAACAGCATCCGACTAGCTTTATTTCCACACATTTGTGGTTAATGTGCAACACATTTCTGGGTATCTGGAAATTTTCATTGCATAACAACTCTTTTAAAAGAAATTCGCACTTTAAAAGAATAGATTTTCAGGGATGAGTGGATTCAAATACAATGCAGTTATACAATGAAGAAATTCAACTGTGACCAACCTCAATTGACTATAATTTCAAGTATATACTCTACAACTTCTTAACTTACTTGAGGGAACAGAAAAACCCTAGAGGAGTGGGTGGGAGTTCAAATCAGATTAAAATCACTTAAACTAATGACTAAACTTGTAGGAACTTAGCACAAAAACTAAAAAGAATTGAAGTAGTAGAAGTTCAAGAAAGAAAGGCAGTATAAAGCCTATTTTTCTTTCCCCATAAACATTTAAGCATATCATTAAGTGGCAAGCACCCTGCTATGAACTATTTTGAAGAGGAGTTGATTATAATGTTCTCCCAGGATAGAGACGTACTACATTAGGCAGAAATGGTACTCAAATAAAACAAGCCCGACTGCATTCACAAGCCATAACTCTGCAGGATGACTCTGTGAAAAGGTGTATTAAAGGGACAGCTCCTCCAGACAATGCTGGGAGTAAGTGAGGGGCTAGCTATTTGTTCATCTTACAATGGATACAACTAACTCGTTTTCAAAGCCTCAGGGCTCTTACCTCTGATGCCACTGTAACAAATCCTACATTGCTCCCTTACTAAGTTGTCCCGCATTTATTCAATAAATGTTGTCCTGCAACCACTGATGTCAAACTTCAAGGATGGATAAGAATGTGCAAGATAACTATACTACTAATCTCTGTTCATCAAAAAGAACAATTTGTGCTGTCATTGTTTGATTATTTTTTATGTCTAGATCGTGAGCAACTACTTCTAACAATATGGAATGTGTTAACAAGTATTTATTTCTTCCTGTTGTTTTGTTTTGAAGTTCTGTATTATTTCTATCATTTTTTCTGTTTTGCTTTCTAAAATAAAAAAAAGAATGGTTCTGAAACTCATGGATCTCATTCCATGTTGTGATATACATAAAATTGCAAGGGAATATAAATGATGGAGACATTTATATATAACCTCAAGTTACAGCCGGGTCAACTAAGTGGAGAAACATAAGAAGGCTTCACTGCAAGGATGATATTTAAATCAGATGAGTAAATTAGGGAGAAGGTATTGTGTTTAAAACAGAGGCCCACAGGGATCCTGGACCCTGATGTAACTGGAAAATAAAAGTGATTCGGAGTAGAAGAGAATGTGGAGTAATGCAGGATCAACAGGATGTGAGACCAGAAATGTGGGGATGGGTCAGATTGTGATAAGACTTGTATGTGTCTGGAGGAGAGTTTGAGCTTAATTCTGAGGATCAACTTGCCACCTAAGTACTTTAGATGAGGAGTGAATGTAGTTGGATTTGAATTTTAGAACCACGATTGTGGTGGATCATTGTGTTATATATTATATTAAAATAAAGCTAATTATGTTGTTTCCACTTTTGGAGATCATAGAGTGTTATGGACCAATAATGAATATGGCAATTTCTAAAAATAACATATAACTACAGTGGATTCTTGGTATCTCTGGGTCCTGCATCTGGGGATTCAAATACCTGAAGCTTGAAAATAATAATAATAATGATAATGATAATGTGATACCTTGGTTCACAAACTTAATTCTTCCATGATTCTTGCAAGATAGCTGCGTGGTTGTGTTAGTCACCCAGTGAGAAATTCATGGACATAAGCAAAATTTTGTTGAATGCTTCTGTTTGCAAACTGAATTGTTTGCAAGTAGAAGACTTAGTGAACTGAGGTTTTAGCATAATAAATTATATTTATATTGAATATGTACAGACTTTTCCTTGTCATTATCTCTTAAACAATAGAGCATAACTACTATTTAAATAGTGTTTACATTGAATTACATATTATAAATAATCTATAGATGATTTAAAGTATATGAGAGAATGTGTGTACATTATATGCAAGTTCTATTTAGTTTCATAAAGAGGACTTGAGCACACATGGATTTTTTGGAATTCTCTCCTGAATCAATCATCTACAGATTCCAAGGGAGAGGTATGCTTTTCCTTTTCCTTTCAAAATTTATCTTCACTTAGTATAAAATTTTCTTAAATTTTTTTAAAAAATTATTTTACTTAAATTTGTTTTTCTGATACAAAAAAACATAAAATAGTATATATTTATGGGGTATCTACCATGTGATACTCTAATGCATGTAAATGATTGTGTAATGTTTAAATTAAGTTAAACATCTCTATTTTCTCAAACATTTGTCACTTCATGTTAAAATATTCAAAATTCTTTCTCCAAGTTTTGGAATGAGGCAGTACATTATTGTCATCTATAGTCACTATACTATGCAACAGTAAACCAAAACTTATTCCTAACTATAATTTGATACCCACTTATCAATATTCTCTGTCCCTCTCTCCTCTCCTATTATACTAGCCTCAGGTAGCCACCACTCTACTCTCAACATCTATGAGATCAACTTTTTTATATTCTGCCCATGTGAGACCTTGAGACTATATGGTTCTTCCCTTTCTACTTCTGGTTTATTTCACTAAACATAAAATCTCCAGTGTCATTCATAATGTTGTAAACAATAATATCTCATCCTTTTTAATGGCTGAATAGTATTAAATTGGGTATACACACAAAATTTCTTCTCTCCATTTAGCCAATGGTAAACACTTTCATTGTTTCTATTTCTTGGCTGTTGTGAATAGTGCAGCAATGAATATGGAAGTGCAAATGTCTTTGACATACTGATTACATTGCCTTTGAGCATACCTAGTAGTTGGCTTGCCAGATCAATTTCTCCCTCTATTTTTTATTTATTTGTTTATGGAACTGTTTTTCTTAAAGGCTATACTAATTCACATTCCAACCAAGAGTACATAGATTTCCCTTTCTCCACATACTGCTCAGCAGTTAAGCTCGTCCATCTTTTTTTATGATAGTCTTCGTTACTGAATAATAAGATGGTATATCAATGAGATTTTGATTTGTATTTCTTTGATATTTAGAAATGTTGAATATCTTTTTTATATTTGTGGCCATTTATATTTATATTTTCTTTTGAGAAATGTCCATACTGAAATTTATAGTTGAATCATTTTGGTTTTTTCTATTGAGTTGTTTCTGGTTTTTATTCAGGATATTACCTCACTGTCAATATATAGATTTCAAATATTTTTCCATTCTATGTTATTTACTGATTGTTGTCTTTGCTGTGCAGAAGCTTTTCATTTGGGTCTAACCTCCTATATCTATTTTTGCTTTTGTTACCTGTGCTTTTGTGCTCTTATCCAAAAAATTCTTGCCCACTCCCATGTCTTGAATTGTTTCCATCATGCATTTTCTAGTATTTTCATAGTTGCAAGGTTTTAAATTTCTTTAATACATTTTGAGTTGATTTTTGTAACAAGTGAGAAGTAGGGGTCTAGTTTTATTCTTCTATATATTGATATTCTATTTTCTCTATACTATTTCTTTCCTCCAAAATGTGTTCCAACTATTCTTTATTAAAGTGATGATTTTGAGACTCCTAGAATAATAAAAATGACTGATTTCAATAATAATTTTCATTTATTGAGCAACTGTTTTACACCCAATGCTGTGCGGAGGATTTTGACATATATCATCATGGTGTTTATTTCTTGAACAGCATTGCAAGAAAGTTATTAACAATAGTAACAGATGGGGCAGGTCATGTAACACTATATGCCTCATGCTATTCTAAATAATTCTCATGTAGGAACTCATTTAATCCTTAGAATAACTTTACAAAGTATGTTTTATTAATATTAGTATTTTACAGATGAGAAAACTAAACGGCAAAAAGAATGAGAAGCTTACCCAAAGTTAAACAGCTCATAAGTTCCAAGTAGCAGAATAAGGATTCAAAAGCAAGCAGTCTAAATGTGGTAGATATCTTTAGTCATACTGAGGTGGTACTATGTCATGAAAGTATTTCCATTAAAATATTTATGGAAAGTCTGCATTCATGCTAATGCCTACTTAATTAATTCAAGGTGGATACAATATACATACATTTCCACATACCCCACATTTCTGTCAAGAGTACCAGACAATACTCAATCATTTCCAGCATTTTCACTGAAATATCCCTAGTACCCTAAGCATCAAAGTGCAATGTGACATTAACATTTTTTCTTCTTTCTTTACTTCTAAGGATTACAATGGAGGACCTCATCATGCACCTCATATCTGTACAGATAATGAACTTTTTTATTTGGAATGAAGTCTTTATTCCAGATAAAAGAATTATTCCTCCTTTTAGTTCGTACGACACTTCAGACATAAGCTCTAGATAGTACGCATAATTTCATAAAGAATTGACATAGTTTGATAGGAATTCAGAAAAATCCAGGAATTATTATTTCTTCATTCAATAATCAACATTAGAACCCAAAGTTCCTCACCCTAACAACTAACAGGTGCATGAAGACTCTAATTCTACTAGTGAATGTTCCCAACATTGCATCTGGAGTTACAATATCCTTTAATTCCCTTGAAGCTCTAAAAGTGTTTGTTGATAAAAATCTCCAAGAGCTTCATTTATCATCCCAGATCACTACTGGAATAGTTGACTACCCCTCCACACCCTTATCTGGACAGTACACTCTGTTACCACCCTCTATTCAAGAATAAGTAGGAGAAAAATAAAAAGGTTAGTTTGCTGCAAAAATATTAAAAGGAGGCAGGATAAAAGTGAGAAGACAAGAACAAAATAGTAAAAAGCACAGATTTCAACCACTGAAGTTTGAATATATTCTGTATGCAATAGGAGACAGTCTTGCAATTTGATAAGGTGAATAATGCGAAAAAAATTAGTGCATAGGAAGATTTATACAGAAGTGTTCTGCAGAGTAGATATTTTTTGGAGAGAGTGGATGTAGGGAACCAATACATATGGTGTGGTTAACTACACACTGAACATAGAAAAAGGGATATTTTCTGTGGCCATGACAAAGAAATCAAAGAAGGTCACATGTGTTTCAAAAGCAGGGATGATATGAGCAAAGGGAAAATCCACTCTGAGCTAAAGTGTTTATTTTTTTCCAATGAAGAGCAAATATTCCATGCATGCCTAAGAATATTTATGATGTACAATTATAGAAGCATACAGAACAAAAATACACACATAATTTATGCAATAATAACACTAATATCATTGGAAATTTAAATGAGAAAATGAGATGTATTCAAGTCCAGTCTAATGAACAAAGAAGAAAAAGGAAAACATCTTTCAGAAAACAAATGCTACTGGAGTTGACAATTTGCCATTTTAAGCACCATACATGATTCTGACTATTGGAAAGAAGGGGCCCTGGAAAAGATTAAGTATTGAGAAAAAGATTATTTTCTGTGTGTTTCACCCTAACATAGCAGTTAAATACCATCCACATATTCATCCTGTTTTCATTTCCTCTCCACCCCAAATCTTGATCCATATCCCTTTCCCTTTTCTACTCCTCCACTCTTCTATTTCAATTTGGAGCAATTGACAAATTAAATTATTATTTACAAAGGCTAATGATCTAAATGTCACACAAGTTGGAATTAAAAATATAAACTATTACTTTGGTAGAAGGAAAAACCCATTACTCTGTATTGAATTTTAACTATGTAAAAGGAGATGACATGCAGGAAAACATTCCTGTTTGCTTTGCTAAGGAATGAGCTATAGGATTGGGGTAGGTCAGTGAAATCCCTCCTGAAATAAAGACTAGAAGAGAGTAAAATATCAAGGAAATGAATATAGATCATCTCAGGAAGAGTTGCAAATATAAAACAAAGTTAAGAACGGTAGTAAAACTTTTAAAGTCTGTATAAATGTCCCAAGTTGTTAACATTTTTTGCCTGTTGCCTTCCAGTGATCATGAAGAGTCAAGTAAGAGTCATGAAATAGGAAAGACTCAAACAAGGAACAGCAAGAAAAGCAGGAGCTATGAAGATATATTTTCCCTGAAACAAGAGGTTCTGGGAGACGAATGCTGAATGATGAAATGATAATAAAAACCATATTTGCAAACTCTTTGGGCTCAGCAGAAAATTCCTTACATCTTTTCAAAGGTCAGAGAATAGTTCCCTATTTTAAACCTTTCTTTCAATTACATGCGTCCTCTTAAACAGTGAGAATTGATAGTTTTCTCCCACATCACTGTTATTAGGAATTCTTAGTTTCCTTTTAAAAGTGGGTCTTACCTGCATCAGTGAATCAGTGAAGGTTTAGTCTATCATTTTATATTTGTACTCAAGACATCCAGACATCTCTAGTTGTTAGAAAACATTACTAGATGTAATCACTCAAAAATATAAGAATTTTTGCCAGGTGTGGCGGCACGTGTCTGTAATTCCAGCACTTGGAAGGCTGACACTGAAAGATCACTGTGAGTTTGAGGTCAGCCTGGGCTACACAGTGAGTTCAAGCCAAGCCTGAACTGCATAGCAAGATCCTGTCACAAACAAATATATATATAATATATATAATATATATAATATATATTTTATATATTATATAATAAATTATGTATAAAATAAATTATACATTATATATTATATAATATAAATTACAATATATATTTTTCCCATTCAGGGGCTTGATTATGCAATAGATCTGAATTTGAAACTAATGCAAAGATCAACGAAGTTTGAAAAAAATTAAACATGCACTAAACACATATCATTTAATAGGGAGAAAGGAAAAAGCAATTTGCCTTAAGGATTGGTAGGAAAATTAATAATTTCATAAAAGTGATTTTCTTCATGAAAGAGAAGAGACTTGCACTAAATATATAAATCCCATATAGCACATATCATCAAATACGAAGGCTTGAAAAAAGGCTCTCATGTAACCCAGGAGTTGATAAATATGTAGCTTAGTTTTATTTCAGCATTAGGTTTGTCATCTAAATGGGCTTTGTGACTTTTTACCCTAGTTACACTGAGAACTGTTCTACTTATATCTGCTTCGTACATTGAAATGTCAATAAAAATTTAATTAGAAAAATGTTCCCTGTTTCCACTTCTGGAAGGAGAGTGAGAGGGATGCTATGCCACTGTGTCTCTGTATAACAAGGATGATTTGTAAAAATTATGGAAAATCCCAGCAGTTTCTGGAAATTGTCCTAGGGCATGCAGCAAATTAACAAAAATTATTTAAGAAAATCTGTTACACATTAAGAACAGTGACAGTCTATGGTATTTGAATAATGAATGTCTCACTTCCTTTCAGTTGACTAGATTATGTTGAATTTGTAGATTAATTTGGAGACTATTGAACAAAAAGAAGCTTTCCAAGCCATCAAGAAGAAACATGTTTCCATTTATTTAAATTTTAATAAATTTTCTTCAATAATGTTTTGTAGCTTTCATTACGTAAACCTTGTACTTATTTGGTTAACATTATTTCTAAGTATTCTATTTTTTTTTGATACTACTGGAAATTGTTTCTTAATTTTGTTTTCAGCATATTTATTGTGAGTATTGAACCACAACTGATCTTTCTATACTGAATTTTTTTTAAGTTTGAGTATTTGCTGAAGTCATTCATTATTTCTACTTTTTTGGTAAATTATTTGGGAGTTTTTAATTAAAAAAATGTTCATGCCATTTACAGACATAGTTTTCTTTCATTCCAGTGTGGACAATTTTATTATTTTACTTTACCTTTTCATTTTATTGCCCAATAACCCTGCCTAAAGCCTCCAATACTTTGTTAAAGAGGTGCCATAAGCAAACATTTTTGACTTATTCATATTCATAAAAGAAAGGATTTTAAGTTTTTGATCATTAACCATGATGATAGTCATGGTTTTTTCATAGATGTTCTTTAGAAATTGAGATAGAACGACTTCTTCACTCCTAGACAGATGAGTGTTCACTTTATAAATTATGAAAAGATGAGTCTTTTCTGCAGCTACTGAGATTATTATATGAGTTTTCCCCTTCATTACCTTAACATAGTGCACTATATTAACTGATTTTTAATATATTGAACCAATATTGCATCTTTTAGATAAAACCTACTTGGTCTCAGTGTAAACACTTTTATATCCTGCCAAATTTTGTCATCTGGTACTGTTTTCCCTCTTCTCAGCCCTGTACTTTATGGACTCTGCATTCAGGAATTCAACCGACTATGAATCAAAAATATTAAAAATAAATTGTTTGTATTGAAAATGTACATACTTAATTCTTGTCATTGTTCCATAAACAAAATATAGTAGAACAACTATTTATGTAGCATTCACATTGTGTTAGGAATTTTAAATTGAATGACACACAACAGCAGAATTCATTGTATGTTTGATGACATCCTGTAAAGACATGAATAGAGGATTTTCAAAACTGCTTCAGAGAGTGGCAAGAACAATGGGATAAGTGTATTCAAACTAAGAAGGAGTAGTATCTCAAGAGAGAATAATGATAATGTGGCTTTTACTTTAGTACATTAAAAAATTTAAACTGAATATATTTTGATCATACCTCGTACTTTTTTTTCTTTAATGCATTATGAATACACATCTGAAATTACTCAACAAACTATTACTGGATCAAATATATCAACATATGAAAAGGTATGCCCCACGATTAAATGGGATTTATCCCAATATATCAAGGTTAGGCTAACATCAAAACTATTAATTTAGCTAGGTGTGTTGGCACATGCCTGTAATCCCAGCCACTTGGGAGGTCAAGACAGGAGGATTGTTTGATGCAAGTCTGGAAACCTAGAATGTCTCAAAATAAAACACTACATAAGTAACAAGAGCTAGAAACATAGCTTATTGCTCTATGAGTTCTATCACCATTATCTCAAACAAAATAATGTACTTACATGCTTATCTAAATAAAAGTCAAAAGTCATAGAAACATTTCAATAAATATAGACACATCATTTGACAAAAATTTAAATTCCTTTATGATAAAGGCACCCAGAAGTTAGTTAGAAATAGAATGGAATTTCTTAATATCATAAACAGTATTAATGACAAATTCACCATTAATATAACTCATAATGGTGAAATAATGATGCATTCTAACTAATATGAAAAATGGACAGCCGCCCTTCCTACTTGTATCCAGTATTTTGAGTGAGGTTCTAGCTAGGGCAATAGGCAAGAACAAAGCAAAATAAACAAACAAAGGTAAATAGATAAAAGTGTTAGTGCTTCTATGTATGGAGGGTTGGTGGAGGCAGTGGATGATTCTTTAAAAACGTGGTTTCTTTTGCAGTGAGGAAAATTTATCGAATTTATTGTGCTTATGATTATACAACTCTCTGAATACCCTAAAAAACTAAATAGTACATTTCAAATGGGCGAGTTATACGTTATATGAATTATATCTCACTAAAAAGAATACATATTCTGCTTCTCATTACCAAAAAGGAAACATTTGAATTTAATCCCAATATTTTCCCTTAGAAGAAGGCAAAACCTAAGGATTTGTTTAAAGAGGTGGAGCTAACTGATAGTAGAGTGGAAAGTATAGCACAGGTCCTTGGCTTCACTGTTTGTTTTTTTTTTTAAATTCCCTGTAAAGAAGTTAACTGAATTCATTTAAAGTCCTATATGTTGGGTGAGAACTTTTTTCTTTGTAACTCACAAAGAATCTCTGCAAATAAATGTTCTTTCTTAGTTCTCCTTGAAATAAGAGTAATCTTAGGGCAATCTTGGTGTCTAAAATTACATTAATGAGAAAAGTCAAGCCCAGGAATTAGACCAAAATCCATCTAATTCCTAAGTCTGTGGATCTCCTAACACAAAAAGCAATGGAATTAAAAAGCAGGGAATTATTTTAATTACTAGTAGGAGAGGTTCAGTTTAACAGGAGTGGACTATAATTTTACGAAGTTCCAAATGTTTTTATGTTTACTCAATGGGTTTTGTCTAGCAGATGTGCTAAGAAATTGGTAGAATGCCAGTTTGGGAAGAAATAATTTGGGGTCACAAGTAAAGTAAGCCTGATCCTAGTTTCAGTAGGGAACTCAGGGATCTAAATATGAACAACATTCAAGGAATGTGATGGAATCTGGTTTAATTTAGGCTTACTCAACTCCCAAGTCATGACTACTCATTGTTGGTCCTATTTATTCCAACTCCTCACTTTAAACATTTTACACTAAACTACATTAGATACTTCAGTGTGGTCATATATGGTGTCACTTCTGAATAATTTTTGGAAGTAGCTAATTTAATGTGAGTTCTATTATTCAGGGACAGACAGGTGACTGAGATTATAGCCTTAGGTAATCTGCCTTCTTGACATTCTTTTCTCATTGGTAGAAGTTTAGCTAGTTTCTTCCTAGAGGAAAAAGTTGAGAACAGATAGGCACAATACTAGTGATCTAGTAAAATATTCTACTCAAAAGGGCATAATTGGATCCTTATTATGAGAAGAACAGTACTAAGCTTATAAGCAGGAAATCTAGCAGTCTGGTGAATAAAAGACTGCTATAATTCAGTATCTCTGTTCTTACAATTCGCTTTTGTCACATCTGTGGTAATACAAACGTTCCTACTTACTGTGAGATTGAATACAGGAATTCTCAAACTCACTGAAATACTGTATGTCTGTGCTTTCAGAGATAAATTGGAATCTTCATGATGTCTGGGGCTTGCACATGGGTATTTTTTTAAACAATGGTTTATTTATTTATGCAGCAAGGATTGAGAAACGCTTTTCCAATAGATGACGCATTGTGTTGGGTATAATTAAAAAAATAAGTGGTGCAAACATTGAGTAGAATATACTAAGTATCTCAAGCTGAATGAGACTGGAAATACCACTGGATAATTAATTTAAAAATTGCCATTTCATCAGTCTTTCCCAAGCCTGCATTATCATACCTTCTAAGTTTCAACATGAATTAGGCTCTACCTTCCACTTCAGAGACTGAGATCAGGTTTTGTAGAGTATAGTTAAATTCCTGGACATATCAGTAACAGTTGACTACAGGCTTCTACTCAGAGATATGAGTGCCTGCCCTTTGAGGCTCCTTTTCTAAGTCTGACTGAAATGTAACTATTAACAGGATAATGTTCTTACCTCAGAAGCAATTAAGATATAATATCTCTTATTATTTTCTTATTTTTCCCCATGCCCAGGGCAGTAATCTTCCACAATTTTTATCCTAATTTTCTTTCAATTTCATTTTTTCTTAAAAAAATAATTTTCTAATACCCATTGTCTTAGCTACTTCTTTCTCCTTACTGAAACAAAATATCTAACACCCAAAACTAAGAAAGGAAAAGTTTAGCTCACAGTTTGTAGAAGTTTCAGTCCATGCTCAGCTGGCTCCAAAGCAGGGTGGTGTGGCTGAGGGACAATAGTTCATGGCCAAAGAAGACAGTGAAAACAAGAGCAAAGGCGGAGCAGCAAGCCTCTTTTCTTCCCTTATATTGTATGCAGTCTTCCTGCCCTATGTGGGTGCAGCACTCACACGGCTAATTTCAGCACTAGACAATGAACCAATCGCAAAATCTAGATTCAGGTACCCAGAAAAAGCCTGCCCACTATAACTGTATGAGACTTTGGGGGGACATCCAGAAAAAAATTATAACATCCATTAACATATCATTTGTATTCTATTATCTGCATTAAAATATCTGGCATTGTTTCTGTTTTCTTTTACTTAAATCTAATACAGAGCACATACTCACACATGTCATAATTCATTAAACTATAGAAAATTAGGCTCTTTTGAGCTTGTTGTATATAAGATAATGCCATCTTATCACAGAAATCAAGAAAAACATATTCATTAATTAGAAAGCATAGTTTGATAATACTAACTTTGAGAATATAACAGTAATGCTGCTGTTCAACTAAAAAGTGATTTTTTTCCCAGAAAATTCTAGTCCAACAACTGAATTCTTTTTTTTTTTAACTTGGAAAAAATGTAAAGAGAAAAAGAAATATAGTCCTTAGACAATTAATTTGAAGAAGACGCTAAAAGAAAAGAATTTCATGACTTTGAAATAGTTTACTTGAATGTTTAGGGGAGAAACTTTCCCAGAGTATTTCTATGTAAATGGAAAGATCAGGTCTAAAAGCTATTAAAAGAGCCTAAAATGATGGGCAAGTGTATGTATGACTTGGTTTTGAGTTGTAGGAAATATCTCAGGCATAATATTTTCAAAATCTTACATATAAAATGGAGCAATATTAGTAACTATATTACCTGGAGGCTTTGTGAAATACTTCATGTAAAATAAGAGGCCAAGTTTCTACCATATGTTAATTCTCAATAAATGGTAATGATTTGTAATTAACATATTTTATTTTATTTTATTTTATTTTTTTACGGCACCGGGCATTGAACTCATGACCTTATGCTTGCCGGGCAGGCGCTTAGACTGCTGAGCTAGATCCCCAGCCCTATTAACATATTTTAGATATTATTGTAGAAGATTAAAAAACAGAATGAAGTGAAAATGTTTTGGGATGAAAATTGTGTCAAGAATGCTTAGATCAGAGTTAAGAGCAGATAATTAATGTTAATCCTCACCAATGAATGGAGAATAATTAGGTCTACCCAGCGAAGCTGCTATTCTGAAGATCACATAACTATTATAGTTTCTACTGCACAGTAGTAATTTCTCAGTAAGTGATCATTCTATTTTTCTTTGTTCTTTCTCTACGTGTACCTCCAGGAGAGCAGTGAGAATTCTGCCACCAAGTCAAGCTGAATGAACACTCAACAAATACTTGCTTTGAAAAATATAATGCTCTTTCAGTCCAGAGTTGTACACTGATAAAAAGCAGAAATTTTCCAAACGATAAGAAAGAGACATGAAATTTGCTCATACCCTAAAACTTCACTAATAAAGACAGTTAAAATGTCATGCATGGAAAGAACAAGAAGTCCACTCATATTCTAGTCTGCACGGGGTTAAGTTTCATACAGTATAATCACCAGGGAAGGGGAAGAAGTGTTGAAAATTCCTCATTCTTGTGCGTTAGTTGCATAGAAGCAGCATAATATTGAGACTGGAGCAAGAGAAAAGAAAACTTCCATGGCCTCTACTGGAGTCTTACACTGAGAACCTAGAATACTAGTCTTTTGTGGTAGAGAAATAAAAGCATGAGGAAGGACACTATGATGTGCATGAGCTGCTGACATCTGAACATAGAGCAAATGGCCCAGTAAAATTCCCTACTGACTTTGAAACTGAGACCACCACCCCATTTGTTCAAATTTTTTCATTATAAAAACAAATTATTGCACAGGAGTGTCTCCATTATTAAATGAGAAATCAAAGGATTAGTCCATAAAGATTGTTTTCCTTCTGAATCTAAATTTAACAATGACCCTTGAGCTTGGTTACCTCTTCACACTTCCTGCAGAATAGCCTAGTTTAGTACGGTCCGGTTACACAAACCTGTCTGTCTGCTGAACTTTTTAATTTGTTTTAATTTCAGGATTTGCACTTGTTTTTTCTGGATCAGCACTTGATTTAATTACAAGCCTTAAAATTAAGAGACATGCAACTTCCAGATTTCAGTCTGAAAGGAATTGTTTTTTATCCAGGTGTTACAGATTGAAAGATTTATTACTGACTTATACTGGGTTTTGATTTTGTATTGCACGCATTCATTAATGGTGGAGACCTACAGGATCTAAAAATTATACAGGCATTTTAGTCCTAACCCTGGGCAGGTTCAAGTTCTTCATTTCTGCCTTATCTGTTAGGTTACTGAGATCAAAATCTCAACATCCAAAGTTAGACACAGGTCTGAGTTTAATGCTTCTGTTTTCAATTTCTTTTTCTTTCAGTAATCCAACTAACTTTATTATTTTGAGAGATAGCTATGCTTGTATAATCAATTTTATTATTATGGTTATCAGCATTTTTATGTGTTCATTTCAAGGAATTTTTTTTCAGATTCTCTTATTCTAATATCTGGCTGCAACAGAAAAGCATGCATCAACTTTACAATTGTGCAAACAAAACAAAGTACATTTTAGAATAAGGCAAATGCAATAAAAAATAGATGAAATGTCTTTCCTTTCTGATTGCACATGAGAGGATCAAGGAAATTAGAAGATCCAACTTCTGCATTTTGCAGTGGAGAGAGAGAGGACCATTAGTTGTAGTGACATAACTGAGGGTCTCTCTCCTAGCTCAGAGTGAGGGCACTGCAGAGGGAGCAGTGTCCCCTTCCCTTGGCCTGTACTCCAAAACTGAATGTGGACAACTTACTTATATTTCAGTAATTGAACTGGTATGGGAAAATTTCTGGTTACCTTGCATCCAGAGAGCTTACAGAACAGGGAGGGGTCAGAGTGGGTTAAGAGTTTTTGTCAGTGTTATTTCCATTTTCCTTAACATTTTACTTCTGGTTTAATAAAAGAAAATCCTGCAAA
>RJWT010014118.1:0-21277 GCA_004365215.1 Cuniculus paca
TGGCCGACGATGTAACCCTGGACGACCTGATCATGGCAAAGGATGATCTCTCTGGTGCTGACATCAAGGTGAGGTCCCAGGTGGCCGGCTCACCCTGGACACACGGCCATCACTTGGGAAAGACTGTGTGCTCTTACGGGGTGAGGGCGGGTACGTCGGTGAGTGGGGTTTAATGTCATGATGGCCGTGTTGGCGAGTGCCTACATGGTAGATTCACTTTTTATTTAAATCATGAATCATTATTTTAAGAAATACACGGCCCATGAGGCTTTGTAACCACGAGGATGAGTCAGTGACACTAAGCTCTGCACAGCCTTGCTCAGATGTGTGGGCCACTCAGTCCCAGGCAGAGGAAGAGAACCGCTGGGAGAACACACCTAGGCCTGCCTGGGGACCACCACCCACGGCCCTCGTGTTCCTACTTAGTGTTTCCGTGGGTTATGCCCTGGGTTTCATCACAGCAGTACCCGAGTTAGAGCATTTGTTCTCGGCTGCCTAGAGGTACCAAGGCCTAGAGGCGTTGAGCGTGGGCACAGCCTGCTGTCCTCGGGTAGGTTCAGGCTTCACTGACTGACGGGCCCCGGTTAGGTAGGAGTGGCACGTACAGTGCTCTTCCCTGCCAGCACCCGCACTCAGCCTCTGGGTGACTGGTATTAGTGCTAGAGAACTAGGGTAGTAGCTTAGTTGATAAGTAAAATATATGTTTCTTTAAAAAAAAAATTTTGTAATTGTAGACCAGCTTTTTAAATTTTTTTGAGACAGGGTGTTGGTAAGTGGCCCAAGCTGAGCCCAAAGCTGCGGTCCTCTCGCCTCAGGCCCGCCAGAGTGCTGAATTACGGGCGTGCTCCACCACGCCTGGCTACCGCCACCCCTTTCTCTACATAAACACTCACTTTCCGGCTGAACCATTTGAAGTAAATAACCTGGTGGCCATACCCAAGCAGAAATTTTAGTGCGATTTCGCTTTTATCATATGTTGAAAGTTGTTGTTTTCCTAATGGCAAGTAATTGGTCTGATACAAAGAAAACAAGTATTAGAATTAGCAGATACTGCAGTTTATAGTATCTAAGCAGAATAAACGTTCTGGACACATAGTCTCAGTTACTTCTAAATTTTAGGGCATAATTTCCTAGGAACTTTCCCTCTAGTGAAAGTAAAGCTACAAGAATTTATTGACCTGGCAAACCACACAGCTTATTAGAACCTGAGCCAAAACCTGGAGTCCACAGCCTTGACTCCTGGCCAGTCCCTAAGTTAAGCCACCCCAGATTCTTTCAAAACGTAATGGGGATGCTTAGAATGTTTAAAAAATACTCTTCCTAAATGAGCAATTGTGTTTAGTCTGCCTTACACCTTATTTCAGAATAGCTCTCTCAATCGCTTAAGACAAAAATACTTCGCTTTCTGAACATACTGTTTGTTCCTTCAGGCAATCTGTACAGAAGCTGGTCTGATGGCTTTGAGAGAACGCAGAATGAAAGTAACAAATGAAGACTTCAAGAAATCTAAAGAAAACGTTCTTTATAAGAAACAGGAAGGTACCCCCGAGGGGCTGTATCTCTAGGGAACCACAGCTGCCTTCAGGCAAACGGTTGGGACTTTTCTCAGCCCTGGGGAGGATGAGGTTTGGGAGACGCCTGAGGGAGACCGTGTTAGAGTTGGTTTTATCGGCAAAACATGTCGTGTCTTCTCCAGCGTGGCCAGTGTGATGTGTAGGGTGCCTGCTGGATGGCCTCTGCCTCTGGTCACGGTGCTGCTTGCTCTCTGCTTCCTAATAAAATGTGCTCTTTCACAAACACCCCGTGTCCCCACGCCAGCCTCGGCAGCAATCACGAGGAGCCCAAACTTCAGTACCTGTTCACCCCACTTCATACTCCTGAAGCTGCTGGTACCACAGTAGTGGTAACAGCCACACAGTACTGTTTCCAAAGAAGAGGAAATCGCTTTCCCCGGAGGACTCGAGCACTGGCACTCCGAGAGACTGAGGCGGTGGTGGCAAACGCTGTCGCGCCTTCAGTGTAACACAGCCTGCTGTGGCCTGCATCCCATAGATCCGCCGCCACTCAAGCAAGTAAAGGTTCCTAGACAACAGCTGGGGCTGGAGCATCTCACACCATCCTTGCCTTTATGTTCTCGGGCTCAGGAACCTCATTGTTTTCAAGTGTTCAAAAAACAGCTTCCCCTTCCCTCTGCATTTCCTTCCTTTTCCTTTGTAATTGAAGTGGGCGTAAAGCCCTTAGGTGGAGCAGATGAAGGTAAGCATCCACCTGGCAGCGTGGCCTGGGTAGGTACTAGTCTTCTAGTCAGAGACTTAGCTTTACACAGTACAGCGTTGCAGCTGGGCATGGGGGCATAGCTAGCAAAATGATTTTAAGTTCAAGGCCAATCCAGACTACTATAGACAGCCTGCCTCAGGAATAATACAGATTTATCTCAGTCCTAATAGGTCAGAAGGGTAACATCATGGGTGTGGGCAAGAGTACATTCCTTTCTTAGAGGCTCTAGACAGAGTCCATTTCCTCATGGGGGTTTGTAGGAGATAAGTTGAGTGACTCCCCTTGAATGCAGAACAGTTGCTGAGACTGATGATACGAGGCTTATTTCCATACACTGATATCTTTTCTGTTTTAACTGGCTCTAAGCATTGCAAATAAGGCTAGCCAGGTCCTGGTATGTAATCTCTAAAGCCATCAGACAGTCCCAATTTCCTGCATAGTGCTCTCTGTAAAAGACGAGCACAGCGGGATGGCAGAGCCAGTCAGCCCTAGGAATGTCAACTGAGTATGAGCCTCAAAATAAAGAGGCTATGAGTCCCCAGGGCACAAAAGTTTACATACCAGAAACTGAAGCAGCCTCCAAAAACAATTCAGGTGCTACCCTAATTGAATTATGCAGCTCGAACCTTCTGCATGTCTTTCTCCCTGCATTTTGCAATGATGCTTTTCTCCCTGCCTGGCAGCCAGCTCAAGTTACTTGGTTCCCACCATCCTATCACTCATCCTGGAGCCACCTCCTTCACAAGATAATTAAATTCTGGAGCGGCCTTGGATCAGGGCCTTTGTCTGCATATTCTTACAGGGATTAGGCTTAGGACCCCTTGGCTGCCCTTAACTTAGAATATGTCTTGGTGTCTTTACTCTCGCCATGGGTCGCACTGGAGGTGGTAGATTGGAATTAACTTGTCAGGATTCCAATAACATCTCAATGGGAGTATAACTTCGGATTGTGAGGAAGACTGGAAAAGGGATTACAATACCTGGATTACTGTACTCAATATTTGGGATTACAATACGGGCTTATTGGCAGACCTGTTTATGGGAGTCGTAGGACTGAGGTCTTTCCTTGCTGGCCCCCCAGTTTGTAGTTTTCCTCTATCCCCAGAGCAACACCTCAGGTTCCTGTAAAGCTCAGAATCTCTCCTGGCATTTCTTCTGCCTTCACATTTCTGGCTCATCTACCTCCCCTTTCTTGGCCCCGTGGTTACACTGGGCTCACCCCATTAGTGCAGGATGACCTTCTTGTAAAGACAGTTTCCATTTGCTAAATTCCTTTTGCCGTTTAACATTCGTAGGTTCTAGCACTTAGCTATGGATGTCTTTGGTGAACCACTCTGCCCACCAGAGGACAAGCAGACATGCGCAGTCTAGTGCAGGAAGACGGCAGTGGGACACCCCGGCAGAGTGAGGGGCAGTGCAGCATGGGGTCTTGGTGTGGACAGGTGAGGATGGCATCCAGCTGGGGTGCTGGGGCTCAAGTAGAGGGAAAAGGCTGGATGACACAATAATGGGAGCTGGGGGAGGGGGAGCATGCTTGAGACGGCAGCTTGATGAGTACGGAAATCCGTACCGGCAGGGAGGGCCTTGAGGTGGAAACAGCAGCAGCAGGGGAAGGTTGGTCATATGTGGTCACACAGGATGGCAGGAGTAGGTGTCTCACTGAGAAGGGAGTTACAGGTGAAATAAAAGGCAAAAGAAAAACAAAAAACGAGAAGTCTCCACTGAGAATACCTGAGGACCTCGATGTGCCAATAGCAAAGGGCACGCCTACACCCACATCTTTGCTCCTAAACACCACTCTCCACTACAAGGAGCCGGGGCTGATCCGGAGCTCAGCTGGGAAGGTACAAGATGGACATGAGATACGTCTTGGCAGAGAGCAAGGGAGTGCTTGGAGAATGACTGGGACAAGTCCAAAGACAGAAGCCGACCCGATGGTGCTTCCATGGGCCACATCTGACAATTTGAGTATCACAATAACATTAGTGGAATACAGTTCTTTAAACAAAATTGGAACTAAACTCATTCTAATACACATGAATTAAAAGTTTCATGAGGAATGGGATAGTCTCAAAGTATCTCCCTATGAAATACTTTCCTATTAGACCCTGCTTCACATTGGAGTTCAGTAGATCTATCTAAATCAGTGATCAAAATGAACAGTCAGTAGTGGGTAACTTGGAAGTACATGGCACACAAGAGGTGTCAGTACTGTGACATTCCTGGCTCAAAATGCTCTGCCTGAATTCAACTGAGGAAACATCTGTGAGCACAAACTAAAGACATCCCATGAATTGAGGATACTTCAGACAGGTCCAGGTAACAAAGTCAAGCAAAAGCCTCCAGATCAGAGTCTGAGACGTGACAACCAAATCCTGAACTGGATCCATTCCTTCAGGAGACATGAGGACAACTGGCAAAGCCTGGGGCTGGAGAAACAGACAGGAGTGCTGTACCCATGCTAATTTCCTGTTTGACTGCTGCACTGTCACATTAGGACACAGCGACTTACTAATGGTTCAGGGGAAAGTCAGTTGTGATGTACAGCTGCCCCTTGGTCTCCATGGGTTTCAACCAACTATGGGGCAAAAATATTTTGGGCAAAAAATTGCAGCTGCACTGAGTATGCAGACCTTTTGTCATCACTTGCATGCAATATAGTATAAACGTTTACACATTTACAGGGCATTATCTCTTGTAAGCAGTATCCAGGTGGCTTACAGTACATGGGAAGATGTGCATAGATTATATGCAAATGTATGCCACTTTGTGTAAGGGAGTTGAACATCCTTGGATTCTGGAATTTTCAGCGGATTCTGGGACCAACTCCCCATTGACACAAAGAGATAACTACTTAACACTTTTCTGTAAATGTCAGATTAAGAAATGAAACCCACATAGCACACCCATATTTCCTCTTCCTCCTAGGTAATCTTCAGGTCCTTTCCTCCTCTATCCATAGGGAAAGTCTCCCGTGTGTCAACTGCACGAAAGCAGCAAAGCAAAGGCCAGTGCCTCGACATCGGGGGAGGGCAGTTAGGGTCAAGCCTGAAACGCACTCCACCTCCACCCACTCCGGCTGCCGCTCCAGTTCCCTTGTGACCAAAGTTACCGCTGAAATGACCGTTCCTACAGACGGTCACCAAGGCCAAGCGCTGGGGACGCAGATTCAAGCACTTGGGTAACAAGGATTCCCAGAACAATCTTCCCCGGCTTCCTCGCCTGGTGAGCAGGGCAGGGCCAACCCTGTGGCCTGTGGAACGGCCTGTGGCTGAGGCCCTTCCTCGGCAGTGCTGTTGGGGGAACTCAAACACTTGCTGTGGCATTTGGCCTTCCCCAGAGACCACCACGTCATTTTTTAATGAAAAAAGGAGTATGTGTGTGAAAGGAGCCGGAAGCAGAGAAGACTCCTCTTACCCGGACAAAGTACAGAGCGCACTTCCCAGCTCCTCCTCCTTCCCGAGACCCAGTAACCCAGTGTTGGCCCCGCTTCGCTCAGGAACACTGTCACACGCACCCGAGGTCTGGCCGCCCCAGGGTCCGACATGATCAGCCCTTCTCTCAGCAAGCAGCCACCACCACGACAGTCCGATGCCACAGGGGAGCTTAAAACCCCCTCTGCCCACCGGGTTTACTGTTGCTCTTGGAAGGAGACCGATCACCTTTCAGACTCAAGTCTAACAATCTTTTAACCAGGTTTTTTAAAAAAATATTTTTATAGTACTGGGGATTGAACCCAGAGTCTTCACACCCCACCCACCCTCACCCTGCCACGCACCCTTGAGGCAGAGTCTCGGTAAGTCAGGTTGTCCAGGCTGGGCGCGAACTTGCAGTCCTTCTGACTCAGCCTCCCAGAGAGCTGGATGACAAGCATGCGCTACCCTGCCTGGCTCCAACAGGCTTTTAGAACTCCTAAGGGTGAATACCTCACCATCCCTTTTTCTATAAAACATTTACCCACAGAGAATACTTGGTTTTTTTAAACCTCTCCCCACACAGCAAGTAATGTGAGTGATCTATCTGAGCTGCTGCTTTATCAGGCCTTCAGGGGACATCACCTGCGTGCACAGCCCAGCCCAGCCCAGGCTCTGGGGGACAGAGTCCCATCAGCACGGAGGGCACCATTCGCTGCAGGCCTCTCCCTGCCACGTTCTACCCGAATGGGAGATGCGGAGGCAGTGGGGGGCCAGGGCATGAGTCATGGAGGATGCGGCTGGGTCCTGAGCTCCTGGCTCCGCCCCGCAAAGTGCCTGGCCTGCTGCCCACCCACACAGAGGGCGATGTCCTCCTCTGGGCAGCCCGGAAAGGCCCAGTCCCCTCATCTCACAGACCGATTCCCAGCGGTGCTGCCCATTGCGGAGTCCAGCGCTCATCTCGTGAGAGGCAGCAGAGGAGCGGCTGCATGGCGGCCTGCCGCGGGGGCAGGGACAGGGCCTGCTGGCCAGCGTCCTTCCATGTCTCGTGCCGCTGCCCTAGAAAGCGCTGTAGCTGTGTTGCTTCCCTTCTCTTTCCCAACCATGTCCATCGGTTTCTTCCCAAAATTGCATCCCATAGCACTGGCTTTTCTGGATGAGCTGGCAAGGAAATTCAAGCCTTTGGTGGGTCCACAGATAGGTATTAAGAAAAACCAAGAGCCAGAGAGCAGCTACCCGCCTGGCAGCAGCGCTCAGGGAACACAGCAAGCGAGCACCCTTCCCCGCCCTGTGCACCTTGGGAAGGATGGCACTGCCCACCTCCTCGGCACCAGGAGGGCCTCATCCATCCGCAGCCTCAGACACAAGACCAGAACGCGCCCGCCTTCTCCTCCCAGCAGGCTGCCACAGGAGACTGCAAGGGGCACCTGGGCACGTGCGGCTTGGCTGGGGGAGGGCGGTGGTGTGGGCTGGGTCACCAGCAGGCTTCCTGCAGAGGCGCTGACGCCCTGGGCAGCACTTCCCACGCCCTGCTAACGCATGAGCACCTGGGCTTGGGCAGAGGGCAGACTCTGACCCAGCAGCACCTCCCGAGGGTGCCTGAGAGGCTGTGTGCACCAAGACAGGGCCAGGGCTGGCTGGGCAGGAGAGTGGGGGGACAGGGAGCTGCGCGCACCTCCGCACAAAAGGTCTCATTATCCTCGAACACGAGTCCTTGTCTCTGTTGGCAGTCGCACATACAACACGTAAAACAGCAGCCTTTGCGCGGGGCACACATCCCAAACCCGTGCTGGCGGAGATGATCGGAAAGAGCGCGCCCGGCGCCCTAGTCCTCCAGCAGGAGCTCCAGCTCCTCCAGGGGCAGGCGCACGCGGAGCTCCTTCTCGGTCATCAGATCCAGGGTCTCCTGCAGCTGCTCGGGAAAGTACTCCACGGCGTCCAGGTACAGCACCTAGCGGCAGAGCACGAGCACCCCCACGGTGAGTGTGAGGGACTCAGAGGAAAAGGAGCAGGTCCCCAGCGAGCCCGCCCTCTGCTACCCTCCACAGCCCACAGTCCCCTTCCAGGGGCTTTCCTGGCTCAGGCAGCCCCAGGCACGTTCAGAAAAGAAGTCAGACTCACACAACAGAGGGCCAGCCAGTAAACACCAAGGGCCTCCCGTTTCCATGGGGCCACAAGTGTTGCCGGACACTGCGGCCACCACCAGTTTGACTTCTGAGTGTCTGCTGGATCTCAACTCTTTGGTGCCTAAGCTAACTTGGGCAAATGTTGAGAAACCAGTTACTCACCACCCACTCCCGTGAGCGCCAGCTCCAGGACAAGAAAAGGGTACTAATGCCCATGAGGCTCCAGCTCCATAGGAAAACTCCCCAATGTGCCTCAGGACAGCGCACTGCCTTTCCCAGAGCTGATGTCCCCAATGACACTGGCTGAGCTGAGGCATGCTGGGAAGGCCCCTGGGGTCTGAAGATACCTGGGTCTTTGAAACTTACCTTTGCCCAAGGACAATTCTGAAGTGCTTTGTAGAACACACCTCTGCTTCTTTCTTTGTTTCCTAAGGAAACCTGAGGTAAAGGGAAGAAACACAGAAACAATCAATGGAAGCCAAGGGACGAGGGCTATAAAACACCCTTCCCGATCCGCACATAGACTCCAGCTCATGAGCCGCCTGTGCCGGTGGCCTGGCACCGCGGGAGCTGATGGGAATGGTGCCAGAGCGCGGGGAATGTTTCCCTCTACAAATGGCTTTAGGGTGTGGACGTTTAGTCACTTCTGACCCCTGGAAGTCCTGCATCGTCCTTAGAAGTCCCTTTACTGGGAGCCACCTTGGTGTCACCAGCAGTGCTTGGAATGCAACTGTCAGTAACATGAGGCTGATGACCTTGTACGAAAGAGAAAGTAGTTTTGTTCCAATATTTGCTATTTGACAAAAAAGTATCTTTTAGAGAAAAGCACAACCCTAGTTAGCTCATTTCTCTAAAATGAACCAGGTTTTATCACATTAAAAGTGAAATTTCACATTAGAAATTCGAGCCCAAGAGTGTGCACATTCAGCAGGTTTTCTCTCTAGACCCAAACCCTTAGTGTCAACTCAGCCTCGCCATCTCTTTCCCCAGCTCAGCGTGAAAGGGACACGCGCAGCCCAGGCTGGTCCTGACCAGGGGCCCCAGGGGGCAGTCACGGTGCACACGGCCACTGCCCACCGGCCGGCACACGTACCGCGAGGGCTCGAGCAGAGGCTGCAGAGCTGCAGGCGGCCCGTGCTGCTCCACCCGCCCCGGGCACCACAGTGGGGCTGCAGCCCGGCACTGAGAACATCGCTCCCCTGGCTGGGGACACTCCCGGCGCGTCCTCCCCAGCATGTGACTCCATTCTGAGGCTGGGCCCCCGAGTCTACACACCTGTGCATGGTGGGCTGCCCTGGCACACTCACTACTCCTGTGGCACTTCCTGATCGGACAGCCACAGGAGCGCGCATGCCGGCCCAGAGCTTGGTGGCAGCTGCGTGGTTCCCTCCCATGATCCCTGACTTCAGGTGTGGCCTTGTAGTACCTTCGCCTCTGCCCACAGCAGTGCCTCAAGTGAAGAAAAAGCCTGTGGGTGCCAGCGGACCCTCCTCCCACCCCTCCAATATCCTCATCTTGACAACCAAGGCGCCCTGTAAAACTCCTGTCGGGGCTGAAACGTACATGCAGGAACCTCCCTTTTCTGGGGTTCCCACTGCACTCCCGTCACCCCACGGAACTGTGCCCAGGCAGACCAGGAGTCTGCACAGAACCGAAGAGATCACAGCTGATGGAGCAGCACTACTGTCACCAAGCCCTTGCTCAATGGGCCACAACCACCTGCTGGCACATGCTGGAAGGGCTCCCAGTGACAAGCGTGCACCTTGCGCAGCCCGAGACGCAGCTCCTGGGGCTGAGAGCCAAGCTCAGGAATGGAGCTGTGGAGACAATAAGGCCTCCAAGGGAGGTCCGAGAGGGAACTGACCATCACCTGCCGAAGGCACAGCCAGCCTAAGCAACCCTCAGTCTGCACTTTCACTTCACTGACACTGAGCCCCATGTTCCCCTTAGTTACCTGATCCAACTGCCTTTAACAATTACTAACTTGGCAGGAGCTGAGGAACACATTATAATCCCCATTGGCTTCAATGCAGGCCACAAGCCTGACGTAGGGGTCACGGTGGTAATGGATCCGTGGTTTTTTTTTTTTTTTTGCGGCACTGGGGATCGAACTCACAACCCCACACTTGCCAGGCAGGTGCTTAGGCCGCTAAGCTAAATCCCCAACCCCTGTCTTTTTGAGACAGCGTCTCACTATGCTGTTCAGGCTGGCCTTGAGCTACTTTGTAGCCCAGGCTGGTCTCGAACTCCTCCTGTCTCAGCCTCCCGAGTGCTGGGATTACAGGCGTGTGCCACCAGGCCCGGCTTGATTCTCTTATCTCATTATAACCACATCCGAGCAACTGATGGCTCATGCAAACTTTAAAAGCAGTTAGACAAAACTCACATCCAGCCTCCTTAAAGAAAGATAAAAAAAGATACCTTCCTATAATACTTTTCATCTATGGGAAAACTGACACTCGTGAGAAGTTTTATTTTTTGTGGTACTGGGGATTAAACCAAGGCCTTCACACTGAGTTACACCTCCAGCCCTTTTTAGGTTTTATTTTGAGACAGGGAGTCACTGAGTCACTAAGTTGCTCAGCCCAGAACTTTCGATCTTCCCTCCTCAGCCTCCCAGAGTGCCGGGATTACAGGCATGTGCTACCCCTTTGAGAAGTTTATTCACTCACCCCAGGAAGGCAGCTGAAGATTCTTGTCCCTCCCTCCAGCCCTTGCAGACGGTGGCTTTTCAACAGGGCTAATCTCTGGCAGCTGTCCATAGGATGGGACAAGCAACTATACTGGAGGGATTAGCAATGCAAAAATGCCACTGCTTCCTTTTTTAAGAGTTCTTTCACCAGTCGGCCAAAATCAGCTAACTTAGCCACTTAAATTTCCTTCTTTCTTCTGTAAGTACATGACTCAAGAATCTGGAAAGCAAGTGCAACTTAGCCAAAATAACAACAAAAAGTCTACCTGAAAGCCAGGCATGGTGGTACATGCCTGCAATCTCAGCTACTCAGGGGGCTAAAGGCAGGATGCTTACAAGTTCAAGGCCAGCCTAGGGCAAATCAGCAAGACAGTATCTTAAAAAAAAAAAAAAACAGTTTAACGTGTTAACACACGTATTGGACGGTCTCACCTAAAACCAAGGTTTCAATCTGGTAAATTCCAACTTCAGTGGAAAAGTTTAACTGCTTTTGGCCAATTCCTTTTTCTCCCTATATTTACCATGGCCTCAATCATTTCTGCAGAAACAAAAGCAAACACACGAGCAAGACTGCCTGCAGGCTGCGCACGTCCACAGGAAGGTGCAAACGCAGCAGAGGACCTGGTCCTCCTCCGAGTCTTCCCCGCCGGCAAGGCCCCCTGCTCTCTTCTCCTCTCCTGGAACTTGCAGCCTGCACCTTACACTCGGGCCCTACTCTGATTTCCTCACTGTGTTTAATTAACGGTGTGCTGGGAGCCCACCAGATGTCGCCTCAGGACCTGCTAGACAAAGTCAAGGCGCTAATTAACCCTTAGTTTCAACACCTTTTCAGAAAGACAGAAAATCCTCAAGGCCCAGATATTTTCTCCAAGTCAACAGCACTTTTTTGTCTAGAATTTCCCCAAACCTGGCTATGCTATAGTCCTAGTAAAAACACTGTAAATCTGTACCTTACCCTATCTCTATCAAAAACGAGGGAAGTTGCACTGGCAAACTTGCGAGCTTTCCCTTTTGAAATCTAAAGCTCTTGCGTTGGCGTACAAACACTGACAGTGTTAGAGCTGGGAAAATCAGGGAGGGGACGAGATTCAAGCCCAGTCCTCCTGACTGTGCTGCACCACACGGCCTTCAGGAGCCCCCCGCCAGCACGTGAGCCCCTACGGCACCCACGTCACACGGGCGCCAAGACAAGACTGAGACCTGGGCCTAAGAAACAAAGGTGAAAGGACTGCACAAACTTTGCTTTGGACGCGAACTTTCTGGATGTGCTCATTTTTCCTGCACATGCCAATGAACATCGCTTCTGTCGGTACATCCTCCCGATCCCCATACAGGTCAGGGAGGCGCCCCCGGGAGAATTCCGGAACCCAAACTGCGAGTCTGAGAGACGCCAGACCTCTCCTGATTTCATTTACTCTCTGCGTCTCCTTACTCCGGCTTTACTGTATGTCAAATGCGAATGTTCAAAACCTATCACATTTTGATAATTTACCTTATGGGAACAGACATATACAGTAAGATTTACAAGAAAGGTGATACCTGGCTTCTGAAAGGTACAGCATTCATTAGAGGTCACACTGATGTCACTGAACAGCCTTGAACTAAAACAAGGAAGATGTCTAGAAGACCATGGTTTCTAAAAAAGCATACGAGTTGGAAGCAGATGTACAGTATTACTGTATTACATTAGTGGTGTCCTTGCCAGGCCAGGCCTTTACCCCAAAGCCAAGCCAAGTCAGAGCCTGTTAGGTCAAAAACCCCATTTCAGCCTGTACACTTAACACTTGCAGAACTACAGACAAGGCCTCACCATACTCAGTCACCCCGGTGTGTTTCAGTGAACATAAAGCTGCCATTACGGTTTGTGTCCAGGTGGCCCCCCAAGCCTCATGCAGTCTTGGAGGTGGCTGAATCTAACATTTGTAACTGGTTTGTTGTCTAGTGCTGAGATTAGCGGTGTGAGTGCTTCACCCGCCCAGGGGTGGAGCCAGCGTACAATGTAAGGTAGGAAAGGAGGCATGTTTTTCCCTCTCTTTTGCCTGGTTCGCTCTTGCCGCTTGCAGCCAGGCTGCCCCTCAGCCCTGCCACCCTGCCTTGGAACCAGCTAAGTATGGACTGAAATCTCCAAAAACTGGAAGAAATACACCTTCCCTTCCCTAATTTTGGGTGTCGGGTATTTTGTCCCAACAAGGAGAAAAAAGTAACTAAGACAGCTGCTTTGGAAACAGCTACTTGAAAAACCACACCCTGGGCTGAATCTTGTCTTCTACTAACAAAACAGAATCAGGGTCAGGAAATTCCTGTGAGTAGATGTTATAGTTTGTATACAGATGCACCCCACAAGCCTCATGTAGTCATGGAAGCAGCTAAATCTAGTGTCTGTGATTGCTATGTGGTCTAGCGCTGGGACTGGTGGTGTGAGTTCTGTACCCACCCAGGGGTGGAGCCAACATACAATGTAAGGTCTAGAAGGAGGCTCTTTTGCGAGATTCGCTCTTGCTGCTTGCAGCTGCCATGAACGGCTGCCCCTCCGCCATGCCACCCTGCCTTGGAACCAGCTAAGTATGGACTGAAACCCCAAAACCATAAGAAATAAACCTCTCCTTCCTTCACTTTGGGTGTCAGGTATTTTGTCCCAGCAACAAGAGAAAAGTAACTAAGACAGTAGAACAGCGAAGAACTTGGGTTTCAGTCCAGTGAAAGCTCTCTACCGTCTTCCAAGTTGTTGACTTAAGTCCATGGAGAGAATCTGACGTTAAGTTCTACTGCACCAATAGTCCCATAATTACATTTCGATTTCATTCTACCAAGTATCCTGAGTAAACTGGCAACCTGCAATCCCTTCCCAAGTCCTGAGAGACCTGGCATGGCCCCACCAGGGTTCCTGTGAGGACTGCCCATTGCCAAGAGCCTGTGAGGGTGGAAACAAGGCCCTCCCAGCTTTCCAGGCACCAGCTAACTGGACACCTGCACATCTCCCTTAAGCAGGAAGAGATAGTTCTGTCAAAACAAAAACAGAAGGTCTAATATTTCTTACCAGGAAATTCAAATACATCCTCCACAGTAAGGGGCACTGGCTGCCACTGTCACTCCGCAGTGCGTTTTCAAACAGGGCTTTGATCCGATGCGTTAAGCCAGTCTCAGGAATGGTGGCGTGGACCTCTCTGCCATCTACCCTGCAAAGCAAGGACTCACGTCACTCTGCATTACAGAGGGGAAGGCTGCTTTCGTGTCCAAAGGTCAGCAACAACTGGACCAGTGCGTGTCAAGGGAGTGTTGTCCTGCAGGTGTGGTCATGGTGGTACCAAGTGCATGTGTGACGTGGCTTCTCCAAGGCCAGAAGGCAGCAGTAGCCGGGATTCTATGATTTTTTTGGCGGCGGGGGGGCACCAGGGATTGAACTCACAACCTCACACTTGCCAGGCAGGTGCTTAGGCCACTGAGCTAAATCCCTGGCCCTTGTGTTTTTGAGACAGGGTCTCACTATGCCGTTCAGGCTGGTCTCAAACTCACAACGATCTACCTGTCTCCGCCTCCCAAGTGCTGGGATTACAGGCGTGAGCCACCACGTCCGGCTGATTCTATGATTTCTACACACACTGAGTCTGTCTAGAAGCCACACAAACTGCTTCTCTGTTTTCTAAAGAAACCAATCCTAAAGTTCAAATGCCAGTTCCCTGTACCAAAAAAAAATTTTTTTTCATTTAAAAAAAAATAAAGTTTGAATGCAAATCTGTTCTCTAGGAAGGAAGGAAGACTTTTCAATTTAAAGGAGACAACAGAAGACTCACATGGAGTAAATGAAATCCCAGTGGAAGAAATAAAACAGAAACAAAATGAAATGCCGTTCAAAGGCAATTCTGCCTGATAGAAGGACGGGGTGAAGCTACAGTAAGGACTCCGGGAGGGGCAATGCTGCCTCAGCGAGGCTGTTCCCAAGACCACCGCTTAACCTTCAGAGGAACACACCGTGGCAACAGATGGCACCTGAAACACGGTACTGTTCCCAGTGGCGATACCGACAGAAGGCGGCGACCACCGCGCACTTCCCTCCCGGATCCCTCAGGGCAACCTGACGAGGTAGCTTCTTCCGTTACCCCCACTTGACAGAAGAGGCAGCTGTTAGAGAAGTGAAGCGATGTGCCTGAGCTCACTCGGGCACCCAGGAATCAGACAGGTGACCCCCGCAGCCTGTGTGTTCAGCCATCACATGTGCACTACATGCTCTCTCTCAGGGGCTGCCAGCCAGCCAGGGGCAAGCCTGAGCAGCGTTCGGCTCTCTGCAGCCCGGGCCCGGCAAGATGGGACCACAGCCTCTGAGGAAAGACGCTGCTACCTTCCAAGCACCTTGCTCTATCCCAGGACTTTACTCTGCCACACTGGGAACACCAGAGCAGGCGTTCTGGGCCTGTGCCCTGCCCACTTCTGCACTCCTGACACCCACCCGGCAAAGGGGGCCCAGCGCACCAAGCACCCCAGAGAGCTTGTGAAGGAGACGGCCCGTCTTTACCTCTGAACAGTTTCCACCAGCCTCTTCCTCATTTTCTCAGCTTCGACTGCAAACAACCAAGGCTCCAAGGGTTTCACAGACCTGGTGAGGGAATCGAAAAACCTTCTGGTCTTGCTAGCACTGTGGGACTTTTTCTGAATCTGCACGTATGAACACCAAAGAAGCTGGTTGCCTGGGTACAGCTTTAAAGCCTCCGAGAGCGCCTCCTGCAGTGGAGTCAGAGGATAAACACTAACTTTCATGTGGAATCTCAGCAGACTTGTGTGCATCAGGGTGATGGCTTCCAGAACACTGGGCAAACTCTGGAAGCTGGCACCGCCCTCCAGGCCAGGGCCTTCTGCGATAACAGAGCCCTTCAGTCTGACGAAAAGCTGCTCATATATCCGCACGGCAGCATCGATCCCTACAGTCAAATACTGGAAGAGCATAAAGCATTTAACCAAGCTACTCAGGCAGTCCAAGGAGTCGGCAGCTGCTGGACCAGAGACACAGTTCTCACCCAGACAGTCCTGCAGCGCATGCTCATAAGCCTTTCGAGCTTTCAGAACCTGAGTGCCCGAGACCTGCCCGGTGTCGGGGCCATAGGCAGTGCTCTCCGTCAGCCTGGTCAGTATGTGAACAGCCCGGCCCGTGGCGGCCCCTCTCAGGTCCTGCAGCAGCTCCACCTCCAGCTCGGCGTAGAGCAGACTGAGTTCGCAGAGCTCGCGGTCCTTCAGCTCACTGCTGCCTGCCATGCTGACTGCTGTATCGAAGACTTTTCTGGCGTCCTCTATGTTGCCGAGCAACCACTCCAGATGTGCATACTGCTTCCAGAGGCAAAAATTGTTGCGGTTTTCTGGCTCCTTAAGGAGATTCTTGGCTAGTTTTTTGCAGGTCTTTCCCTGAGACTTTAATCTCTTTTTGTTTTTAGTATGTAGACACCAAATAACCTACAGACAGAAGAAAAAGAATGACTCCAGGTGCTCTGTAATTTTTAAGCAAACCCTTTTTACCTCTGCTTAGAAGGTACAAAGTCTTCTACACTTGCTTGATGGTGTATTCAGTAAACACCAATGCTCTGAGCTGGGAAGGAAACCAGGACTTGACCTAGGCTACAGGCGCCCCAACACTAACACGTCCAGGTTAAACCTATAATCAAGACCGATACCCTCCAAATGTTCTCCAAAGAAATGTGGCCACCACATTTTATCAAAGACACTATTTTTATACAACCTGCAGCATGAAGCCGGTAGTTAGCTTTAGAGCTCTGAGTATGAAGAGTCGATACTACACGTAGCCATCAGAGGGCAGAACAGTGGCTGGAGACTAATTTTCAGCAGACAGCTATAGAGCACAGGATAAGTAAGTCGCTTATTTAAGCTATTCTAATAAGCCTCTAAATCCTCTAACCCTACTTAAGCTTATGCCAGTTCTTAACACTAACTACCCGTATCACTGCAGGCATCTGGTAAGACAAGACTGCCCACAACAGACCGCTCTGGCCACCAGGTGCGGCCCAACGGGCTCCTGCTTTCCTCCCCTTTCCTGCGGCCCCTCCACGGGGCAGCTGCAGAGAGCGGCCTTTGGGAGTCCCTGAAGGAGGAGGCCCTGTGGCACAGATCCTGGAGGAGCGGCCGGAGCCCTGCAATCCCCTCTGTTGCTCTGATGTGAAATGCAAAGGCCCAGACACGCGGAGGGGGGGGAGGCAGCTGGAGTTACCTTTGCGGTCTCATACCGTAACCAGGCGGAGCAGAGCTGAGACTTCTGCTTGCCTGAAAACACAGGCATCACAAGGTGGAAGATGTTGCGGATGAACTCCTCGCCCTCTCGATTGTGACCCCTGGACCAGCGAGGACAGCCCAAGCGCTCCATGTGGCCAACACAGCTGACACCAGAAAAGGAAGGGCTGAAAAAAGTCAAGGGCTTTTCCTCATACAGTCTGTTATCAAAGATGCTGTTCTCATCCATGGCCAAGTACAGGCAGGAGGCTGGAGGGATGAAGCCAGAGGGCACACCCAAGAACTGCAGAAAGGCCGCGATCAGCTGGAACCGGAGGTCTTCGCTGGCCAGCCTGATCAGCGATTGTCCGATGTCATCAAACAGCACCTGCAACAAAGGCAAAGACAGCGACCTACTTAAAAAGCAACGAGGCCTTCACAGTCCCTCACAGCTCTTTCTATATGGAAGCACCGTGGTACTCGGTTCACAAACTCTGATTCTTCCCACGATCCTGGTCATGAACCAAGTTGGACAACAACCGAATCCAATTCAATGGTTAGGTTCAAAGCTGACCTTACAGGGAAACCAGATTCAGTGCTCATCCAGGGCAGTCTGTGACCAGAATTGTGGAGAGAACTGAGTTTGTGAACTGAGGTATCACTGCACAAACGAGTCAACGTTATTCAAACATATTTTTGCTAAGTTTTCTGCAAAATGAGGCCTCCCGAGCCTACACAGACCGCAGAGAACTCCCAGGAGCCCCCAGATGCCAACAGCACTTTCACACACCAGTGAGTACTGGGAAGGAGGGAGGGCATCCACACACTGAAGCCGACGGCGTTCAAACCACCCAGCTGGATTTGTGAAGAAACCTAGCACCACGTTCATGTCGACAACGACACAAAATTGCTTTAATAGTTTGACAAATTATAACTGATTTTGTTTTTAGTCTGAGGATAGAAAATTAACTGTTAAAAAAAAGAAAATTAACTGTAGTTTCTTTGTACAATTTACTTCAGGTAATGAAAACTGCTCTGAGATAGACAGGAAAGGTAAGAAGAAATCAACAGGAGTAATGGACCATGTGAAAAGCAATTTTAAAAGCCTAACACTAACTGTACATGTTCATAGCCAATTTCATGTAACTGTTTTAAAATCTAAGACCAAGGACGCTACCTGTGTCTCAAGGTGCTATTTGTCTGATCAGCTTCTACAGCTCTCAGCACAAGGAAATCAAAATGCAATACGCACAGTAAATCTGAACTACCTGGGATTCGACACATCAAATCAGATCATCAGAAAGCTTTTCTCCTTTGGGCTTCGATTATAGAAAAATCTAACTGACAAGAAACTGCTCGCGCAGCAGTTGGCTCCAGAAATCAGCGTTAGAAGACAGGCACAATTCTAAGCCTGAGAACCAACATTCCAAAGGTTCGCTTGAACTCAATAAAATAAATCCTCGAACACCAAAAAAAAACAAAGATCCCATTCTCTTCTAAACATTCAGCTTCAGTCAGGAAAGGGGCCTCTAAGGCAGACTCGACTCCTACAAAAGGCCAGTGTGAGGTGTCCCAGGAAGCCAGCCCCTCCTGCCCGCCCAGAGATCACCTCATCCCCTCTCAGTGTGTCCCCTCCAGTCTGGCCAGCCCACTCATCACCCGCTCCCTGAGCACTCGGCACGGGACAGATACTGTTCTAGGTACAGGTGACAGACCGTGAACGAGAGAAGCAAGATCCCTGCCTAGGAACCTCACGTGCAGCAAGGGATACATAGCCTCACTACTGAGAAAAACCCTGTGAAAATAGGCCACTTCTAGGCACCAAAATAACACGTCTCCCTTCGTTTTAATGTAAAACCTCCAGAGCTGCTGGCCACTTGAGAGAGCACCGTGTGCAAAACCACGTAAGGACAGTGAACGAAACGACCTAAGAGAAGAGCCTGGCCGCGGCAGGAATCAGTCAACACCAGCTCCTTCAGCGAGACAAGCCACGCGCAGACTGTCCCACCGGCTGGACACGCTTGCGTTCCAGAGTCGAACATGGCTGCTGCGTCTCCATGGATCCAACAGCGGGGTAGAAAGTGAACTCAGTTAAGGAATCTAAGGCAGTGGCCTGAGTTTTCAGAAGCTGAGGCCATAGGGTCCTACATGAAAAATTAACTCGATGACCAGGAAGGCAATCTCCAGACGGTGACCACAGGAGCCTACCTCCTACTAGGGAACAAGGACTATCTGGTCAAGTGCCTATATGCTCCCTCATCAAGTGACCAATGAAATTCTGCCCCGATGTCGGGCAGGAGAGAAGTTTCCCCAGACCTGAACAAGAACAGGTGAGCGTCCCTAAGCCAGCCGAGTCCCTGGAGTGCCCAGCAATCTTCTTCAGATAACCAGACGAAACGGAAGGGAGAGGAGGGGGAAGACCCTGAGTTAGCTCCCTTCTGGTGCAGAGGGAACGCACCTGTCTCTCGGGGTCCTCACAGTCTTCCTCAGTTTGCTTCTTCGTCTTATCAGGGCGCCAGGGCCTCCAGTGTCTCTGGTCTCGGGAACGCTCAGCAGCCAGCCAGATCTGCCACCTGGGCAGAGTCTTGTCTCTGATCTCCTGTTCGTCCTCTTCTGGTTCATCCTCATCCTCATCTAAGGAAGAATGAAATTTCTAGTTCACCTAAGCAGTACATGAAACCACCATCGCTCTTCAACCAGCCGCTGCACCCGGTACCACGTGGGCACCCGGTCTGCCGAGATGGGTCAGGGCCAGGCCAGCCCGCCAGGCACTCAACGGCGTTGAAAGTGAAGGACGTTCCTGTAAGCAGGTAAGGCCCAGGAAACAGGCAGGTCAGGGGGTGGAACCAGGTAACTTTTAATGCACAAATGGGAACGACAGGACACGTACTCTAGAAAAGCACTGCCCCACAGCACTTTCTATAATGATGAAAATGCTCTTTATCTGCATTAATACGGTAGCCACCAGCTAGTGTGGCACACCAGGCGCTTAAAATGTAACCAACAAAGGAACAAAATTCTTTTGTTTTGTGGCACCGAGGACTGAACTCACGACCTTGCGCTTGCCAGGCAGATGCTTAGACCACTGAGCTAGATCCCCGGCCCTTGGAATTAAATTCTTAATTTCATTTAACTATAAAAAGCCACATGTAACTAAATGTTACTATTTTAAATACACAGTTTTAGGATGTTAAACGGCATTTAATGACTACATTGGTTTAGATTTCCTTAAGCCATCAGAATTTTTAGTTAGTTAAAAAAAACTTTATAGCAAGTTCTGACTTGTCACTAAAACTTGACGGAAAAAAATCACCTCAGGATATCCAATAAAATTTCACTTTGTTTCTTAACTTGGGACATGCAGAATGAAACAGGAAAAAAGTCTCAGTTGCCTGCAAAGTTCAATGCTGAAAAATAAACAGGGTATATAAAATGGTACAGCCACGCAGGAGCAAGTGTGGCAGGTCCCCACAAAACTAAACGTTCACTTAACCAGAACCGTGCTCTGTGACGCCGAGCGCAGAGAAACCAAAACGCATGTTTACCCCAAAATATATATACTGATGTTACGGCAGCTTTATTCACGACAGCCCCAGTGTGCTACAGTGGACAATTAAGGAAACTGCAACACAGCTATGTAAGGAGCCACTATTCAAGGATCAAAGGAACAAATTATTACTACATGCAACGATTCTTCTATGTACCTCAGGAACCTTGTGCTAAGGGAAATCGAAAAGGTACAGAGGATCTGAGCGTTGCTGAGGAAGTGGAGGAGTGGTGGGGAAGTAAACTGCGCCGCCTCTGTGAATCACAGCAGGGCCGCCAGAGGAAGTTAGACGCGGAGTTACATTAGCAGTGGGCAGTTCCACGTCTGAATCTTGCCTCAACAGCACAGAGTGCTGGGATCACAGGTGTGTCCCTACTATGCCCAGCTCCTTTTTTACCTTGTTTAATATGGCTACAAGAAGATTTGAAGTCACACATGTAACTCGCATTGTATTTCAAGTGACTAGCTCTGTGTCAGAGTGCAAATCTAGAAGGTGCCTTGGGGTCATGTGGAATGGCAGTTATACAAATGCTAGTTAATAATTATTTTGTAATATCCCTGAAAAACAAGTAGTTTTCAAAGGCCCTGTTGGTCTGTACACTGTGAGAAGAACAAAAAGACTGTCTTAAATGTGTAATAAAAAGAATGGGAGGTAGGGAGGTTGGCAACAAGCACGCTTCTTCAGAAGTAATTTATAGAAGAAATAAATTCCTTCCTCTGGAAACTCAACTCTTCAGAGCCCTATGTACCCAACAAATGGGATGTTGAGTGCTTTAAAGTCTCCAAAGAGAGAAATGCTCTATTCCCCCATGAAATACACTTAATGTTTTTTTAAAAACATTCTGACTTCTGTACAATGTTCTTAAGCTTCTGATAAACAGCTTATGCAAATCATCATAAAGATTTAAAAACAAATTCAGAAAGCAGACCTGTCCTCACTGGGAGGAGCCTCACCTGGGTTGATGACCACCCAGCCACCCCGCTCCTGCTGGTGCATCCACGCCCGCCAGCCTCG
>RJWT010014119.1:0-21264 GCA_004365215.1 Cuniculus paca
GCTGTTAAATAATTCTGTCTGCTTCTGGTTCCTTTTTCTCCACAATTACTTTATTAAAGACTTAGAATGTGTTTATTTCTAAATTATGGATCTGGTTATATTTTTCTAGTGGTAATCAGAAATAAAATGTAAATTTAATGGCTTTCTAATATCCAGAGAGTATATTTTGAATTTTTTATCATAACATATATTGTATTTCATATTTATGCCAAAAGCTAACTCACTGTACTGACATTTCTACATCAACTTTTTTTTCAGCTTAACTTCCAGAAAGTTCAGATTACTTTCTAATTTTGGCACATCTCCATGTGGTTGGTTATATTTTGCTTTTACCTAGTTTGTGTGTGTGTGTGTGTGTGTGTGTGTGTGTGTAAATATCTCTAAAACTTTAAATCTTCTCAAGCCATATTTTTTCTCTGTACAGACCTTTCTTTTTTGATATTGCTTGCTTTGTAGTTTTTTAGCTTTTTGCATATAACTTAGCTAAAGCATTCATTATATAACATAGAGTAAATCAATTACACCTTTTATATGTGATACTAGATCTATATCTATACCTATCTCTATCTCTGTCTCTATCTCTATCATCTCTATATCATCTCTGTCTCTATGTTTATCTTTATCTCTATCTATCTCTATCATCACTTTCATATCCTTAGCCTGTTTTTGTTCCTATACCTGAATAACTGAAACCGAGTATTTTACAAAGGAAAGAAGTTTATTGAGCTCATGGGAGAGACTGGAAGTCCAGGAGTCAACTGCCTCTGACCAGGGCCTTGTGCTGTCTTAATATGATACAAACATCAAAGACAAGCAGGCAGACATGGAAGAGGAACCCCAACAAAAATCATCATTTGATCACAACAGCCTCTTGCAGTACCACTCTAGTTCCAAAAGAACAAACTCAGTCCCAAAAGAAAGACGTTCATTGATCGCTCTAAGGATCAAATCACCTCTTAAAGGACCCACATCCTAACCAGACTCACTGGCAATCAAATACAGATATTTGTCATATAAAAGGATTTTTAATCTCTTCAAATTTCCTGAGGAGCATATTGATACTGAAGAATAGCCATTACGTATATTTCTGTTGAAATGCATTCTAAGTAATAGTCAAAATTTTGTATTGAAGAAATACATTATTTATTTAGAAAATAAAATCATAGCCACTACTTATCCCCCAAATCTAAAAGAACATCTGAACAAATGTGTGGTAAGTGATTTGTTAAAGTCTTACAGTGTTTTTGCTATATTCTAACAGATACATGGTGACTGGAAGCAAATTATAAAAGACTAAAAGAAAGTACAAAGGAGTCCTGCCTGTAATTAGAGATTTAAGCTGAGCACTAGTCTAGTTAGTACTGTGTGTTTCAGGGTGCTGAATTTTCTTAGAAGTCACTTGTTTTTCAAGCAGTTCATTTCTGGCCTTCAAGTACTCTGAGAAATGCAGCTTCACTACATTCCAAGGGGATGCTATCATTTTTATTGACCAGATGATCTCATTGTTTTTTCTTCATTACAAATGAGTGAGGAAAAAAAGCACTTTAAAAAGCGAAAAGCATAATTTCTTAAAGTGTGCAACAGACAACAAAAGGAAGTAGCATATAAGCCCTGTCTTGCCAATTCCGTAATACAGTTGTTTACAAATTACCTTCTCCAACTTAGATGATACTAAAAGTCTAGAAAAAAATTTCTGGCATTTAATATGCAAAGTTACAGTTGAATACATTCCATAACAGTTGAAAAATACAAAAGGTTTAAGGCAGTTTTGCCACTTCCTTAGATTGTTCTTGAATTTTTCAGAATTTTCAGGACATTTCAAATGGATAGCACACACTTAATAAACTAAGAAATATCTGAGAAATGTGAACTATGAGTTACAATTTCTGAAAATGTCTTAGCTTTTTTATTAACCAGTGGTATGAATCGTAAACCATTTTGTGTTACCTTTTGAGGATCGTGTGTATGTGTGTGTGTGTGTGTGTGTATGTGTATGTCTTGCTGAGACTTGATTCCAAGGCCCCTGACAATCTCAGTAAGCACTATACAAAAGTTACATCCTCAGTGAATAAACTGTACCATATTGAAAGATGGTTCAATTTTAAATTTGTGTTAATAAAAGTTGAAATATGAGGAGCTTTTCAGTTTATTCATATTGTCTCATCACTAATCTCTACCTTTTAGCACATACATATTTAACATTACTTAGGTAAGTTCCAAATTTATGGGTCAAATGTAGGCAAATCTTCTAAGGAAGATTTTTAGAAGGAATTAATCTTTCAGTTTAGTCTTAGTCAATATCGTATTTCTTTTTGCAATATTTTGTACCTTCTATGTTGAAAAATAAGCATGGTTTCTGTAGAAAGTTAAAGGGCAAAAAAGGATAAAAGAAGAAACTTACTTTTAACTCACTTTTCTATATCTCCTCTATTAAATACTGAATATCATTTGTAGGAAAGTTTTTCTTTTTTTGTACTGGGAATCGAACTCACTATCCTGAGTTTGCCAGGCAGGCACTGTACTGCTGAGCTATACCTTAAGCAGAAAGTTTTAATAATGCGTTGAATTTCCATAATATCTTCAGTCATTCCCACTTAAGAATATATATAGTTCTATTTGTTTTTGCTTTGTGTTTATCTGTATGTGTGATTATTTCATCTAAAATTTCAAATTTACCATTATGAATATATTCATGATACATTATAATTGCAATGTATTTATAATAATATTAATTTCTAAAGATATCTCTTAGTCCATTATGCACTTTTCTTCCTTTTTATTGCTCAGGTAGTTACACGTGTATTTGTTAAGATAAATATTGAATTCGTTTCTCTACTATATTATTTTCTCATGTGATTGAAATCTGCCTCTATTTTTATAATTTTTCATTATGTTGAACTTGTTTATCTTTTTTTAGCTTTTTGAAACAAATGTCAACTGAATTTCAGCATTTTTATAGACAGCATGTATTGTAAATTACCCTTAAATCATGCCCTCAGTATATCTCATAAACTCTATTATGATGAATTTTATTATAGTATATGTAAAATTATTGTCTAAGTTCTATAATGACCCCTTCCTGAGACTCTTGTTATTTTAGAATTGTATTTCCTTTACAAAATATAAAAAATAACCTCTCATTTGATTATGTTTGACTTTTATTTAAAGATCTTATTGTATTTATGTTTAATTACAATGTTTTGACTGTTAGTTCCACAAGATTATTAACTTCTTTCTCTTTGTTTGATATGACTTGCATTCTCTTTTTTTCCCTTTCTTTTACCTTTTTTCTTGGGGGAAATTTTTTACTACAATTTTTTATCCATTGCTAGTTTGAGAGTTTTATATTCTTCCTCTACTCTTTAAGGTGCCATCATAGTGACTACAACGGGTACGTTGAACTCTTAAGGTCAGTTCTTTATATTTAACTTATTCTTCAATGAAATAAACATATTTAAAATTGATTTACATATATTCCTGTCATGACTCATGTATATCTGTTGTAAAAAACTTATGTAAATATAACACCGTGAGGTAATAATGATAGTTTTAAATAGCCAGTTCATTTATATTTCACAGAATATTTACCATGTACATTGCTTTTCAGCTCTATGTGCATCTCCAAATTGCTATGTTGTATTCCTTATTTTTCTTCCTGAAAGATGCTGAATGCTCCTTCTTATTCATCTTAAATATCTAACTTGCCTTCATTTTTGAGATATATTTTTATTGGATTTAGATTTCCAGACTGGCATTTCTTACTGTAACCACAATGATGCGTCCATGTCATTCTTTAGTCAGCTTAACTGCTGTCCCATGAATGTATTCTTTGAGTAGAGAGAGGGTCCTTTTCATTCATCTTTGCTTTTAGTATTCTTAACTGTACTAGGTACTAGGTACTCTACTGTACCTAGTAGTTGTTACTTATATAGTTATAAAACTTACAAAATATCCTAAAGCCATGATACAATTAATATGTGCTTTCAATCAAAAGTTTACAAATTACCTGCACAGTTGTATTCAACACACCTCTCATCATTGATTCACCAAGAGCTATTCACAGCATACCTTTCTCACAGTGAGAATATTACATAATGCCTTCCTTTCTCACATAACATTGCTTTTTACTTGAGGCCTATATTGTCTGAGTAATATAGCTACACCTGCTTTCTTTAGTTGTAATGTACATGTTTTTTTTTTCTTCTCTATCACTTCACTTTCAACCTAACAATGAGATTAAATCTGATATGCATCTCTTATAGATTATCATCGGTCTTCTGATAGGTGAGTTTAATTCATGTATCCTTAAAGTAAATTTTCATGGGGAATAACTTTCTTTCTCATTTCCTTTTGGATATATTCTACAGATGTTGTCTGTCTAGTAGTGTGAAAAATCATTTTCTGTCTCAACTAACTGACTCAGAGCACCTAGTTATTTGGTGAAACATTATTCATTGTGCATGTATCAGTTGTTTTTGATGAGGTTTGTGTTTGAATCACTGTAAGCAGATTATTTGCCTGCTGTAGATAAACTTCACTCCCTCAGTTAAGGGCTGAAAAAATATAAAAAACAAACCCTTCTCCAAATAAAATCAAGTTCCTCTTGCCTAGCTGCTTTTGAACTGGGATTTGCTTTTTATTGGTTTGTTTGTTTGTTTGGTTTGGTTTTGAATTTAAACTGAAAGTTCAGTTCTGGAAGACTTCACACTGGAATTACACTACTGGCTTTCCTAGGCTTCAAACTTGACTGCAGACCTTGAGATATTACAGCTTCTGTAATCACATAAGTCACTTACATGCACATACACGCATGCACAGAGACACATTCTACATTTGGAGAAAATGTTCATTTGTTATTACCATAACGTTATGTTAATAGTCCAGTTGTAGTTTTATCATTATACAACATTATGATTGGTCACCGTTTATTATAATGGACCCTTAGATTTTATGATTACATAGAATCAGATTGTTAAAAAGACTCACATAGGACTTTAATACAGGTACAACAGAAAAATGGGAGAAGCACAGAAAAGTTCAGGTATTAGCAATCTGTAAGTGCAATTCCCCAGGGCCCTTTCTTAGTCTTATAAAGCGAATATTCATCTCATGATTATAAACTGCATTTCTGAAGAACTCAGAAAAAACGGAACACTTTTATATCTTGTTGGTCACCTAATTAAGCAAGGTTGTGAAACCAGTTATCCAATTATACCATTTTTTCAAAGAAAATATTACTTAAGTAATGCAAACTATTGTTCCTCCATGCTAACCTGTTTTGAACTTTAAACAATAGTTCATAAAATAATCCCATATATTTCTTAAAATAATCTTATAAAACAATAGCTAGCTCAATCCATCCTTATCTGTGATAAAAGTTAGTATCAGATCTCAGATATCAGACATTTCTAGATATGTCTCTGTCTTACAAACTTTTTGAAAAACTAATTAAATACTGAGTCCCAAAAAAAGAAAAGAAAAGAGAAAAGAGGACTGAGAATAACAGATGGATATGTAAGAAATCAGGATCTTATTACAGATATTACAGTCATGGATGCTGGCATACGGAAATATAATTTACAGATAAAGTCATAGGCAACAAGTGAAAAGTACATGTGAGAAATGAAAAAGACAAATATTTTCACTATATTTTCATTGGTCTGATTTACATTATGGTAGCAAAAGTTTGAAATTTACTGACCATCTCTGTCTATCGTACTTTTCCTGGTCAATATATACCAAACATTAGTGGCCAAAAAAATAACTAATATCATCTGTGACTTAGTTACAATTAGTTCATTTCATTTCTTTTTGGAAATGATATCTAAGCACTTCATACTGATGCTACTCAGATCACAATATTTATTTTATTTCAGAAAAAATTATAGAAAATGCCATTTGTATACATTTGTAATAGCTGAAATTTGTTCACGTTGGTACATCCAAGTCAAAATGTGACTGTCAGATTAATTAAATCACATTTACTTATTTTTACAGTAGGATAAATATATGGGAGTAAAGAAGAAATGTATGAGAATTTAGATGCTTGCTCCATGATTTCGTCAACATGTAGAAGAATTGGGCATCTTAGTATTTTTTATTTCCAAATAGCTTTATCATTAAGTAAAATATATAATACCTCAGAATTGCTCAGTAGTCATGCATTTAAGTTCCTAGGAAATCTTAAGGCTTTGATATTAATTTAGACAACAAAACGATAATACTACGTAAACTTGGTACAATTATACTAGCATTCAAGGAGCAAATTAACAATTTAAAAAGCATATCATGAAAGCATCTGACTTATCAGGGAAAAGGAATTCTATTAAACATGTATGTATAAAATTATTCAAATGAATCATTTAATTCTTATAAGAAATTGATGGTTCTGATTTGTTTATGAATCGTGTTACTAAAAATATTTCTCTTGGAGTGTTATACAGTGTCTTTTTTTCTAATAAAACTTTTCATTCCATTTGACAATTTGTTGACAGACCTTTGAAGTAATAATGTAAATTAGCAAAATACTCCAAAGAGATATTCATTGGGGATAGAATTAAACATAGGGAAAGGAAATCATTAAAAGACTTATGCCTTACCATATATCTTGAAATATTCATTAGAATCCATTTTCTTACCTTTAATGTTTGTTCCACCTCATGGACACAATCTTTTTGAAAATTACCATTTTGAGTACTTTTTCATAATCTGTATTTTACTAAATGTTAATGTAATTGCCAAAGGAAATGAACTAAAACAAATTGTTCACAGAAAAAAGACACATTTGAGGTTTGGTGGGCACATTTCATTAAATTTTAAAGACAGATAAAAACGTGTAACTTTCTAGGTTGTCACAAAATTAAAAGGTATGAGTACACATATTTTTTATTGTTGAAGGCTTTATTAGGCATTGACAGTCCTATTGAAAAGTGGCATTAGAAAATGAAGTAAATTCACAAGGAAATACTCTCTCTTTCACAGGTTGCCAGAAGAAGATCTGGGCAAAAATAAACTATATTTACATTGTATATGTACAGATATATTTATATAAAATCAAGCATATATATATATATATATTAGAATCCACCTGTTTAATATATAGAATGTTGCATATTAAAATGTATATAATAAGAATTATATGAATTAAACATAATGGCATCTAATATATGGTAATTGCATTGTAATTAAATGAAAAGTATATTAATTGTATATGGGTAGATACATAATGGTATAAAATGATAATTATCTTAATTACATATTTCTATTTCAAATTAGAAGGAAATTATGAAACATTTTCAAACTTGAAACTAGTTAGTATTTGAATAGGTAGAAATTATATCCCCAATGAGAATATTTTCCTTATTGTCATGCACTGGAACTCAAACTAACTGGAATATATAACATTAATCTCTCTGAAAAGGTAATTCTTACTTTACTCTTACAATATAACACAACACATGCTCTGAGGGTTCATATATATGTATGATGAAATACTTTTAAGTATTTTGTATTATATAATAGATAAAATATGTTATCAATAAAAATATATGCAGATATATATTAGACAAAATATTTTTAAGTGTGATATGAGTAATATGAACAAAATTTAAGCAAAATGAAACTTAAATTATCTTGAAAAGTATTCTAGTTAAATTTGCAAGCTCCAACTGACATATTCAGTCCAGCAAAAATTAATTGTAAATACGTATTTCTATTCAATATAAACCCCTACAGCTTTACAAAGATGATGCTTAAAATGCTGACTAAAAGTTTCGTGATTAGAATTGTTGTCATATTTATGTTCATAAAATAAAATCTTCTAATTTTCATCATTAAAGATGCCAGCCATTTATCAAGTTGATAAAGTTCCTTTCTGCTTCTAGATTTTTAATGTTCTTCATTATAAAGAGTGTTAAATTTTGTCAAATCTTTTTCTGCGTTAATTAAGAAAATTTACTTTCCCTCTTAATTGTATTTAGGTAACACATTTCATAAAATAATCTCTGCTCAGTTAACTTACTGGTCACCCATCTGTTGGTTGGAAAGAGTCCTTAAATGCCTAGAGTCAAATGCTCTTGTCTTTGTGAAGGAGCTTGTTGTACTCTTGGTGATTTAACACGCAGGACAGTAGTTTACAATCCTGCGTCATTTTTGCTTCCTTTTTGTACAGAGCCTGAAGTTTCTTATAGGTAAGAATATGGGGCATTCTTTCCTCTTTCCAGAGCTTGCTCGTAATTATTCATATTTTACAGTCTTCCACATGTATAGAATTATGTTAGAGATTTTCAAAGCTCCCTTTGACATATTTCTGAGTATTTCCTCTTTAATATATTGAATTAGCCTACTATTTGGTGCAAATTTATCCACAGTGTCTTAAACCACTTTTTTTGTTTCTTTTTGACAAATGCTCACATGAAAAAAGGGTGTTGTGAGTTCAGAGTAAGATCAAATAGCAAATTAAGTTTTCCAAGGGATCACTGGTTGAGTCAAATTAGCAGACCTCCTTTGTTTCTCCCATTCTGCCCCTTTAGGGGGTTGGCAGGATCCTGTTTTCATGGTAATTGTGAGCTGTTGTTTTTCAAGAAGACTGTTTACAGTGTGGTAGTAGGGATGGGAATAGGACAATAAGGACTCCTTAGTCTTATTTTTTTATGGCTTTTTTTTTTTTAAATAATGCTTCTTAGGGAGCCTTAAACTGATTTGCTGGGCATGGTTGCACATGCCTGTAAACCCAGCACTCCAGAGACTGAGGCAGGAGGATCACTGTGAGTTCAAGGCTAACCTGGGCTAATAGTGAGTTCAAGGCCAGCCTGAACTACGCACAGACCCTGTCTCAAAACAAATAAAAAAAACAAACAAATTTTAAAAAAACTTTGATTAAGATCTAGCTAGTGAATCTAATTCATTTTGACACTATATGTCAGTGTTCTCTTCTAATTTTGGAACAGTTTACTCTCATATTCACTGATACCATTGTAATCTTAGGAAAGTCATACTTAATTAAATTAATCTCCTAAAAGTGAGTTTACATATCATCCATCAAGCATTACTGAGCATTTGGATCAAATGACTGTCTTAAGAAAGTTTTACTTATTTTTCATAAGCTGATTACTTATTAAAATATAAAAGATCTCCCAATATATAAATTGCTTCTGTTTTTAAAAATCCTAAACAAATAAATGGTATAGTTATTCACACATTTCATCTGATGCATCAAATAATTAACTGGTTAAGATAACTCAACAGATTAATTTTTCATGCATTTTCTGGAATCAAACGAAAGCTTTGGAAGTTCATTTTCAAAAAGTTAAAGCATGGCAATTGTTAATTTATACTGTCAATTCAGCTAAAATGTTTTAAATGTTAGTAGTGGTAATTTAAATGCATCTTTGGTATGTCTCAGCACTATAAGGGAAACCATGGTCTTAATTAATTTATTTTTAGTCACCCATGGTAGAGACACAGGTTGTTTGATCCAAACTAACTACAATTCTCTACCAGTAGAAAATGAAGCTGTTAGGGGCTGGGGATCTAGCTCAGCGGTCTAAGTGCCTGCCCAGCAAGCGCAAGGTTGTGAGTTCAATCCCCGGTGCCGTAAAAAAAAAAAAAGAAAAGAAAATGAAGCTGTTATTTTATTTTATTTTATTTTATTTTATTATTACTGCTATTATTATCTTTTTGAGACAAGGTTTCACTAAGCAGTTCAGGCTGACCTTCAACTCACTTTGTAGCCCATGGTGGCCTACCACTTGTGGAAATCTTCCCATTTCATCCTTCCAAGTGCTGAATGTATAGTCGTGAACCACCATGCCCAGCCCAAAGCTGTTATTTTAAAATATAAAGATGTCAGCAAAAACCTTCAGCCTCTCAAAAGGCAAGGCATTCATAGTTAGAAACAGAAAGGCTATCACCATAACAGAGCCCAAAGAAAAGTGCACCTATAACTGAAAGGGTAGATAAATAGCACATTAAAAAAAATAACTCAAAACAAAAGGATCAGCACTAGAAAATTAATGTGAGAACAAGATTCAGTAAACACCTTACAATGATAACTCTCTGTGTCAATGATTTTAATTTGAAATTGAAAGACAGAGATTGGCATATTAGATTTTTAAAAATGCAACCATCTATTGCTATAGGAGATACACGTCCTCCAAAAGGAAGCTCATAGACTAAAAACCAAAAGGTAGAAAATGATACTGTATGAAACTGGAACTATAAAACAATCAGGAGTATCTATCTTATTTTCAGACACAACAGATTTCAAGCCAAAAATAATCAGAAGAGACATGGCCACTAAGTACTGATAAAGGCAACATTTTAACCAGAAGAGGTAACAGTTATACTTATCTATGCACCAAATGTTGTCATATACAAGTTGATGAAACAAAAACTACAGGATCTTAAGGACAGATAGACACCAATACAATCATGGCAGGAGACTTCAACACTCTGTGTTCATAATTAGGAAGGTTAAACTAGGTAAAAATTAACAAATTAGCAATGTCAAATTATATCATTGAATGAATGGACTTCACAGTTATCTACAGAGCATTCTATCAAAAAATAATAGAAAACATTTTTTTACAGCAGCACACAGAACTCTTTGCCAAAATAGACAATATCCTGGGCCATAAAGCTTGCCTACATAAATCAAAAAGAGTTGAAATACTCTCTTCATACTATAAAATCATATAGACATAAATCTAGAAATCAACAGCAAATGAAAACATAGAAATTACACAAATGTGGATAGTCAACAATACATTACCAAATAATCAAATGGATCACAAAATAAGTCAGGGAAAACATAAAGAAGTTCCAGGAGTCAGATGACAATGGAAGCGCAACATGAAAAAACCTGCGGGATGCAATGAAAGAACTTTTGAGATGAAAGATTTTACACATTAAAAGAATTGAGCAATTCCATGTAAATAATTGAATAATGCATCTCAGAGCCCTAAACAAATATAAATAATCCAAATCTGAAATTAATAGCAGGAAAGAAGTTATAAACATTGAGACTAAAAAATAATACAAAGGAACAGTGGATTAAAGTGTCAGTCTCTGAAAAGATAAACAAGACCCACAAACCCTTAGCCAAACTTACCCAAAAAAGGAATGAAGGAAACCCATATGCACTGAGATACCATCTCACTCTAGAAAGAATGACTAACATCAAGAAATCAATGAATAACAAATGCTAGAGGGGTGTAGGGAAAAAAGAATCTTTTTGCATTGTTGATGGGTGTGTGGACTGGTAAAACCACTGTGAGAATCAGTGTGGAGATTCCTCAAAAAACTAGGATTAGAAGTTCCATTCAATCAGCTATTCCCTTTCTGGGTATTTTCCCAGAAGAATTGAAAACATCATACCACAGTGAAATATGTACACCCACGTTTATAACTGCAGAATTTGTAATAGCCAGATCTTGGAAATAATGAAATGCCCATCAACTGAAGAACAGATAAAAAAGATATGGTATTTTTATGCAATAGAGTACTACTCAACTATAAAGAAGGATAAACTCAAGGTTTTTATAGGGAAATGAATGCAACTAGAGACCATACTCATAAGTGAAATAGATCAGATTCACATGTATAAATACCATACTGTCTCACTAGTGTAAAAAACTAAAAGTAAATGAGATTCAAAAGTTACAATAGATACAGTAAAAGGCAAAGAAACTGCTCAAAGTGAAATCATATTGTTTGATCAATTTTGCATGCCTGTATCTGGTAACCTGAGCAATTATTTTGAAGATAACAATATGTAATGTAACAGCCTTTGTTAAATTTCTATCATCTGATTTTGAAATCCTGTATCACTATTTTGTTGTTGTTGTTGTCCTCATTGTTTGGTTTTGTTGTTTGTTTGTTTGTTTGTTGCTTGATTTTTTTCTAATTTTTCTGTGCCTTTTTTTCCCTTTAAAATAAAAAAATTAAAATTAAACATCCTATTTTGTCTAGGTTTTTAAAATAAAATACAGCACGAGGCACTAATAGTTTAATGATTGCATTGCATATATTTAAAACCATCACATGAATGTCACGAGGTCTTTTGGAGTCTGCATTTTTTATACAGAGTATCATTTAGTCCACACAACTTCTGTGATCCATAATTCAGTCCACATGCTTTAAGAAATTCTTCTTCTGTGTAGAAAAATCATTTTTAAATTGTTTTATACCGCATTATATGACACGTGTTCTATATGTGCTCATCAGATTTAGATAAACTGATAAATATCTTTGCCAATATGAGCAAAGTTGTATATTTTCTAATGTTAACAATTTAAATTCATTTTTGAAAGAAATATTTTAAATGCTACTAGTATTAATCAAAATATACATTAGAGAAAAGAAGAAAACCCATATCAAAGCAATTAGAAATGGGAAAGGCAAAATCATCACTGAAAATCAGAGAATCACAAAAGATTCCTTTAAAAGCTCATATTCTAATAAATTGGAGAACTTAGAAGAGATGAAAAAATTCCTAGATATACATGAATTATCAAAAGTGAACCAAGAAGATATAAAAACTAAAACAGATCAATAGGAGGCAATGAAATAGAGACAGTAGTAGAAACTATTCCAACAAAGAAAAGGCCAGGACCCAATGGATTCACTGAAAAATTCTAGTGGAACTTCAGAGATCAAATGCCAATACTCCTCAAACTCTTCAATACAGTTGAAAGGGGTGGAATAATGTCAGACTCATTCTGGAAGCTAACTTTACTTTGATACAAAACTGAATAAGAATTTTAAAAAGTCCTCTTAGAGGACATAAATACAAAAATCCTCAACAAGATTCTGCAAACAGAATGTCACAAGTCATTAAAAAGATAACACAACAGGACTGAAATGGCTTCATCCCAGGGAGGTTTGGCTTTATCTCAGGAATGCAAGGATGATTCAATATAAATAAACTAATTAATGAAATATGTTTTGGTTACTTTTTTCTCGTTGCTGAGACAAACACCTGACACCCAAAATTAGGGAAGAAAAGGTTTATTTAGCTTACAGTTTCTGGAGATTTCAGTCCATAATCAGCTGGCTCCAAGGCAGGGTGGCATGGCACTGGGGGAGCACTTCAAGGCAGCAGCCAGAACAAAAGAGCAAAATGCAAGCCTCTTCTCTACCCTTAAATTGTACTCAGCCCCCCCACCACTTTAGGGTGGGTGTAACACTCACAAAATGTCCTTGCTCCTTTGCACAGGATGAGAATATTTACAAAGCAAGAACCCTGGCTCCCTGCTGAGTCTCTCAGTTAAACTTCTAAACTGTGCAAGTTGACACAATGTATTAACGTAACAAAATATACCACACAAACAGAAGTAAGGAAATAAATAGCATGATCATTATAAGAGACAAAGAAAAAGTCTTTGACACAGTTGAACATGCATTCGTGATCAAAACCCTGATGAAAATAAGTATAGAAGGACCTTATCTCAAACTGATAAAATCCCTTTATAATAAACTCATGGCCAACATCAAAATAAATGGGGAAAAACTGAAAGCTCTTTTTCTAAAATCATGAACACAAGCATGTCTAATTTCACCATTCCTGTTCAGCATAGTCCTCAAAACTTCAGCCAGAATAATCAGGCAAAAGAAAGAAATAAAAGGTATCTGTAGAGAAAAGGAAGAAGTCAAATTATTCTTCACAAGTGACATGATCCTTTATCTATAAGACTCAAAACTCTACAACAAAAGACTCCTAGAACTAATAAGCAAACTTTCCAAAGTAGCAGGATACAAAATACATACACAAAAACAGAGTTCCTGTACATTAATAATGAACTCACCAAAAAAGATATTAGGAAAACAATCTCATTCATAATACTTAAAAAAATAAATATTAGGCATCAAGCTAATTAAGGAAGTGAGACTTCTGTAATATAAATCATAATATTGAAAAGAAAGGGGTTGAAAAAACAATCAGAAAATAGAAAGACATCACCTGTCCCTGAATAGGTGGAACCAATATGGTCAAAAGGGTCATATTACCAAAACTAATATACAGTTTTAATGCAATCTCAATCAAAATATCAATAGCATTCTTCACAGAACTGAAAAGTCAATCCTAAAATTTATATCTAATGAGAAGAAACCCAAAATAGCAAAAACAGTCCCGTGGAATATGAGCAAAGCACGAAGCATCACAATCCCAGATTTCAAGTTGTATTACAAAGCCACATTGATAAAAGCAGCATGGTACTGGCACAAAAACAGACAAAATGACCACAGGCAAATTCAGAAATGACCACAGGCATATTCAACCATGTGAAATTTGACAAAGGGCCAAAAATGTACACTGGAGGAAAGATGGCTTCTATAACAAATGATGCTGGGAAAACTGATTGTTCACATGTAGAAGAATTAATCTAGATCCGTATCTTTCACACTAAATTAAACTAAAATCAAAATGGATCGAAGACCTAAATATACTGGAAAAAAAAATAGGTAACATTCTTGAAGTATAGACATAGTCAAAGACTTTCTGAAGCAAACTCCAGTTGCACAATAAATAACCCAAGAATCTATAAAATGTATTATATCAAATTCAAAAGGCTCTGCACCACAAAAGGAAACAACCAAAATAGTGAAGACACAACATACAGAATGAGAAAAATGGTACCAGCTATTTCAGGAACAGGATACTAATATATAAAACAGAGTACTATATATATATATATAAATTGGACTATTCAATATAAAAGACCTAGTTAAAATGGGCATATGAAATCAAAAAACACTTCTCACAATAAGTTCAAGTGACTAATAAATGCATGAAAATTATTCAGTACCTTTGACCATTGGAGAAAAGAAAATCAAAACAGCACTGAAACTCCATCATACTCCAAAAGGAATGATTATCATCACAAACTCAAAAATCAAGAAACACTAGCTAGTTTGCGGGGGGAAAAGGAACACTTCTACACTGTTGGTGGGAATATAAACTAGGAAAACATTGCACAAATCACTATGAAAATTCCTCAAAAAACTAAAAATAGAAATTCTGTCCAACCCAACTTTATCTCTTCTGGATATCTTCCCTAAGTTAAAATCATCATATTACATTGATACATGCATACCCATGTTCATAGCACAACAATTTACAGTAATTAAATCTTGGATGCCACCTATATGTCTACTAACAGATGAATGCATAAAGAAAATGTGATATTTACACATAGTGGAGTACTACTAATCCATGAGGGATAACTACCGTCATTTATATTAAAATAGATGCACCTTGAGACCATAGTGCTAAATAAAATAAATCAGACACAGAAAGTTAAATAGCACATGATTTCTCTTACATGAGAAACTCAGAGTATAAATAAGAACAAAAATAAAAGATAAATGCTAGGAAACAGAGAAGTAGTCACTTTGCAAATGGAAAGGGAATTCAGGGATGGAGAAAGAAGTGGAGGAAGGGTAGGGGAAAGAACTGAAATGCCATGGCTATCTGTACCAGCCTCCACAATATGCATATTCATTATGTATTATGAACTCATACTAATAAAACATTACCAAATATTGTACATATATATAGTATCATATGAGTTTTCAAGCTCATATCTAAAATAAAGAAAATGACTTTTTAATATTTATTGATGTATGTTTATGATATGTGATATTTACACTCCTCTGGGGGAATTGGTATACACATATACGAGACATCTTTACCATTTTCCATCCCTTTTCTCCCTCAGGCCTTCTTCTCCACTCTTTGCTTGATTCTCTTTCCTTTCTCCAAAAAGGCATTTTAATTTACTTAGAAAAATAATTTAAATGTATTTAAATCTTCTGTTTAGGATTAAGATGAAATGGTTGTGTCTTTAAATTCTAATGTGTTTATTATTTTGCTTCTACACAACACTATTAAATGGTATCTGCAGCTCTAACAATGTTAGTTAAAAATTGAAAAGTCAAGACATTCTATATCGGGGACCTGGCCAAGATCCCCAATCTCCCACATGAATGTACGGCAAAGGCTTAAATAAATGAGACAAGTGGTACGATTTTAGGGCTCCAGGAGGGTCAAAACCCTCGAACAGAGTTCAAGACTCTGGGGGCTGAGACAAAGAAAGTCTTTGGGTGGCCCATATTTATTAGGTCTGCAAAAAAAAGGAGATGGGATACTGAGGAAAGGGTAGGATCTTGGGAGTGATTCAAGGACTTTTCCAAGTAACAGACTATGTTAATTTAGGAGAAGTATTTTAGGAGAAAATCTCCAGGTGGCATTTCACTACAAAAGTGAAATGTGTGCAGCTACAGTCTTTATTTGGTCAACTGGGGTTGGAGCCAGGTGTCCACAGCTGTGGTCTTATCTTGCCCTTTGAGGCGTCTCCTTGTTCTCATGTCAGCCACACCCCAGCCATGCTGCAGCCCTGCACCTATGTTCAATTTCCAGCTTCAGTGGCTTCCAACAATTATAAATGAATAACTTCACATAAGAATTTTGTGACTTATGTGGGCTTCAAGCTAGACAAAAGATAGCATTTTCTTCATTCATCAATTAACTATTATTTATTCAACTAGTAACACGTGTCAAGCACCATGATAGATTCTGGAAACGAAAAAGGTGAAAACAGCAAGAATTTCTGTCATTGTGCAGTTTATATAATGGTGGGCAGAAGCAGACAATATGTACAATAAATAATATAGTACATAGTGATGAAAGAGAACTGGGAGTGTCAATATGAGAATAAAAAGTTAGTCATTTAAATAAAATAAAGCTTCCAAGAGCAAAGGAAGATTTCCATGGGGGCAGTTATGAAAGAGTATTTCAGATTGACTATTTAGTGCAAAATTCAGGAGAAAGAATAAGTTCATGGGTTTCAGAGAAAAAGCAAGGAGAAAAATATGATTGGTGTAATCCACAATTCTAAGAGGTGAAGTTAGGCACCATGGAATGAAGAAAACGCTTATCAAGCAGTGGCAAAAATGCAGGTGAAAAATTATAAGAGTTTGAACTAAGATGTTACCAGTGCAAATATAAAAAGTGGTTCAGTGTAGTGGAGGTCTCAGATTTCTAGCATATAGCTAAGTGAATGTGTCAGTGATGTAGGAGTCTATCAGGCCGAAGGGTGACACTAGCTTTAGACTGCTTTTGGAGGTTAGGTGTATTTAAACAGTGCTTAAAACCATGACACTGGACAGGGTGACCTTTGGAGTAAGTGTAGATAGTTAAAACACAGGAGCTGGAAAGGAAGAAACTGGAAAGGAGAAGAAGAGGCTATTGACATAGAATAAAGAAAAGAAGATAATGTCCCTTAGTATCGATAGGAAGAAAGTGCTTCTAGAGATAAGTAATTCAATGAATTAATGATTGCTTATCCAGGCATTTCCATGATATCTGAGAGTGACAACCTATCTCACAGGTTTGTGAGCCAGTTGTCTACAGTTACTCCTGTATTAAAGGTTGGAAGGTGTTAGGCGTCTTGTATCAATTTATTGAAGTAAAACAGTTGAGGGCAAAAATATATTTCAACTGAGGTGTATTTTGAAGCAGGTGGTCACTAAGGTGATCAATTTGACTAAAATCTGGTTTGAAGATATATGTTTAAACACCTGTTTATTTTAATGATTGTTTTGACATGTTTGGATACCTTTAATTTCTGTAAAACACAATAAACCACATTAAATTTTGAACTCTACTATATTTAAGTTATAAGGAAATAAAGTACCAAAATAAAGGAAATAAGGTTTTTGCATTCACCTTTTAAGCACTGCACAGTGAAGAACTATGTTAATGACTACTAAAAAGAAAAAGAAAAAGAAAAAAAAAACTCCTCTGTTCTCCAAAAGAGATTGAAAATTATCTCCTTCCATTCAAGAAAATTACCAGTTATGCAGTTTGACACAGTTCATAAAAAATTGCAGCTGAATGTTTTCTTTTCTGTCTTTATGCTTCTACAATTTGAAGTGGTATTTGAGAAAATGAAGATGTAGCAAGTAGACGACAGGCCTCCTTAACTCTCAAAGTCTTCCTTGACAAAGGCAAAAAATAATTAAAAAGTTTGTAACAAAGTGTATCTTTACTCTCCAGTGGGACCACAGTATTAGGAAGTGATCTACTACATTTGCTTTTTTTTGTTTTGAGACCAAATTGGCAAAAGAAATCTTTAAAGTTTTCACTGTGTGAAATAATGGGAGCAAGCGAGAAGATAGGAACAGCTCTTTTGAAAAATGAGACACCACAGTAGCCATTGCTCATTTCTTGTTATCCGACTTGAAGACCTGTAATGCTATTCTCTTTTATCTGGATTTATACTACTTTGTTTTGTTTGAATTTATTGTCTGTAAATGTAAGAACAACCATTTTGAAGAAAGCAAGAGACACTAGGGTAACCAATGTTAATCTCCTGTTATTATGTTTTGAAAACCTGTATAGCTTGCAGTGTTCTGCTTTGAAATGCTATATTATGTTTGACTCTATTCTGTTTTCTTTTGCTTTTTTCGTTCTGTTTTGTTTTGTTTTGTCCTATTTTCTTTAAAATAAAAAAAAAAGTTAACTTAGGTGTACACTTTCTAACTCAGTGACATATCAGGTCCCAACAAACAATTTTTAAAATTTTGTGACTATTAAAAATAATCATTAAATTTTGTTTGCAGTGTAACTAGTTTCCTTCCTTACTTCTGTATTTTTATTTCAAATTAGAGTGTGAATACTTAAGCTTCTGCCCTTTCTTACACAGAAGCTAGCATATCTTTTTCACTCTGTATATTATGATTTTTAAACATTTAATACAGTTCACTAAAATAGATTTTCTCGTACTTGCTTTTAAAAGGTTTTTACATGGCTTTGCATTATAGAAACACAAAAAAGCAAACAAATCAAAATGTAGACAATTACTTTCATAATGAAAAATCTATGCAATAAGAATCTGATCAAGAAACAAATTTTTAGTATGAAAAATAAGCGTTGTACACTCCTTCCAGTCAAGATAGCACCTCTAGAATAACTAACTATGATCTCGATCTCTGCCATCATCAGTCTTTCTTGTTTTTCACTCTCATAGCAGATAGCATGCATTTCCTGTATTGAACTTTTGCACAAAATTTTGTTTGGAACATTCATTCATGTTCTTCATTTTAGTTTATGCCTGTCTATCACTGTGTTCCATGGAATGTATCAGAACATGTTGCCTTGGTCGAACTTACTCAGCTAGTCTACAGTCCTTGATTATTATAAGATATTGTTGTTTTGAAAATACCAGCACAGTTTTAGTGATTATAGGTAAACACATCTACTGGCTATATAAGTCAAAGTTGAGTTGCTTGCTTGATGGATATATATTCACACACTCACCTATTTAGTTTCAATAGATATTGCTAAATATCTACTAAGCTATACTCTCATTTACTCATTGGGATGGTATGGAAAATACACTTATTGTCTATTTTCACCAACAGCCTTATCCCACTTTTTATCATTAATGGTATGTCAGGGAAAGTCAGTCTTTATTTCTTAACCTCACAACTGGTATATTAAATGCATAGTTTCATCATTGTTATAACTTCCTGGGGAATTCTTCTCTTGACAAGATTATATATTCATTTTTTCCTTTTAAAGCATTTTATCTTGAATTGTAATTTGTTTTCTTTCTTTTTATGACAGCTCATCTTTTATGTTTTTTGTCTTTTCTAACATTCCTGCTGTACTTTAAGTTATTTTTTGTAGGGTCGTATAGGTGAATTTTATGGTTTAATTCTTCCTTTCAGTAAACGTCACTCCCTTATTCGAGTATTCCCTATGATCCATTATTTAAGTATTTGCCTTTTTAAGAACTGCTTTTAAATAATGTTATATATGCATTAAACTTTTTGATATTTTATATATATATTAAACTTTTTTGCTTGCTTTGTTCCCTTCAGCCACATCTCTTCTGCTACTCATATATGATTTACTTATTAAATTTTTAATATATATTTTAGATCTTGTGAATTCAGTGACTTCTCTCATCTTACTGAAGATATTAATTGTACTTATTCTAATATTATAATCAATGTGTTTATGTAAACATCTTTGCTTTTACCATAGGGAATTCTACTTGTTGAATTGTATGGGTCTCTTTGATGATATCATCTTTCTGAAGTTGTTTGGTCATCTCTCCTGGCAGTAGTGATGCTCGTGAGGATGCCAATATGTTTTAATCTCTGAAAAGCTTGATAGGAAGAGGAGTAAGAGCTGTAGAGCTCATGTCCTACTCATCAATCATGAGAGAAAGGTAAGAGACATTTTTTTTTATGTAAGAGCTCCCTTATTTCTTCTGAAATTACAAAAGAACATAGATACTTGCTCACATTTTTACCTCATCTTCCAGCCATACCCCTGCTAAACCCCAACACACTGACTGGTGTTTTCTGCTTGGCAGAGGATAAACTAGCAGGCCTTCAGGACATTTCCACTTTTCTGTCATAGCGAGTTATCCCACTGGTTGTTTATAGAATCTCCTACTCAAAGTAGCTCCTGACACTTTAAAAAACTCTGTCCACACCCGTGCTGTTTAGGAATCTCTAGAAAACAGAAACACTCAGAAGTATGCTTTACTAATCTAATAGGCATCACAATGCTGTTAAGTTGACAATAATCAATTGTCATATCACCTATCTATGTTTAGGACTACAGCATTTTCTGTGTTATGCTTATCATCTTCCGGTTATCCCTCATGAAATCTAGTAAAAAATTCACTTATTTTTCAATACATTATTTATTGAGAACTTATTATTTTCATTAGGTGTATTGATTTGAAGGGTGGAATTTACACTTTTTTTTGGTGCATTATGTAAATCAAAAGTTAAAACGGTTTATGTAAGTTGTCAATTTTTCAGTGTTTACTTTCCTCTTTCATGTTTTGTCATTAGCTGTTATTTTAAGTGAAAATCAGTAAATAATGTTGATTATTCTCCCCTGAATCAAGCAATATGATTGGACCCTGAGAGAATAAAATGTAATCTCAGTTTCCTTAATCTAGTATGGTAAAATATATTCTAATTTTTAAAGTCTAGAGGTTTCTTTCTTACCCTTTCTTTTTAACAAACCATTTCAAAAGCTGGTGTCTTTTGAACAACAGCTTATTATTTTTCTTAAATTACAAATTGGCTAGCATCTTACTGATCTTGGCTGAGCTTCCTCATGGTGTTACAGTGAGCTGCCCCATGAGCTTTCCTGTAAGCCGGAAGCTGGCAGTTTTAGGCTGGCCTCAGATGGAATGATTCAGATGTGCTCAATATGGTCTCTCATCTTCCAGC